>JAZHYW010002557.1:0-11273 GCA_037355805.1 Ixodes ricinus
CTTGTCGCTGCTCAGCAGCCGCCCAGTCGCACCGAAACCAAAAACCTTTTTGAGTCATAAATGGTGCACACTTTTTTATTTTATTTTCACTCCCAATAAAACATTGAATGGACACAAAACTAATCAAACCGATGTTCGTCGAATAATTTCAGCTACATGTGGTGAGCTTTTGGCGTGACCGTGGAGGATGTTCGTCGAATAATTTCAGCTAGATGTGATGAGCTTTTGGCGTGATCGTGGAGCTACTGAGCTGCCATAAGGCGTCGGTGCCGTTGCCGCCATCTGTCGGTTGCGCCAGTCGGAGGGTGCGCATATAGCACACGGGTGCCATAAATAGACAAGGAAAGTTTTTTTTGGCTTTTTTTTTTTTTGCTTTATACTCACATTAAGTTCATTCTTTGAAATTTTTTCTTCAATGCTTTCACCACTTTCAGGCACCTCTGTGGTAAATCGTAGCACGATACATTGTGATTTGAAAAGCTTCAGTGAGCGCTGGGAATAGTGCTGATTTTTCTCTTTGTTAATGATCCAACACTGATTCACTGCTGTATCAGGGCTAAGTTAAGTTCAAGTCAGCACTGTTTTACTGTTCATTTAGCTCTGTGCCGTATATGTGAACTATCCTTTATAGACATTTCTCAAAAAGTTGATGACTCTTGCATGTTTGCAGTGCACACGATTATGATAATAGAAGGGCTTTTGCTTCGTCCACCTAATGATTTTGCGAGAGTGAAGAAAATTATAGAGTGTGTTCAGATGAGGACGGTCATGGTGGTGTCATGCCTATTTTTTGTTTTCAGTCATATTTTTATGGGAGGTAGCAAAACCTGTCCACACAACCAGAGCCTTTTATACTGGGAGAGTTCGGCGGTCTATTGATCCAGCCGCCAGTGTGGCAACAACGCCCGAGCAGTCTGGCAACTAGGCGCGTCGCACTCCGATCTTCTGTTTCGCCATGATGTGCCTTCCAGTCTCGCGCCTACTCGCTGCCCGTAGCAGGCACGTAGCGTAGAACTCTCGATAGAGCCAACCTAGAGCGAAAGACTCGGACGGAAATGGTTTTTGAGCACGTCAGACGATACGTCTGAAGAAAATGGGGTGCTACAGTGCTGTGGACCGCTCGAACAGTGCAAGAAAAGGTTCTAAAATGTACCGATTCCCGCAAGGGAAGAAAACCGCCCGAGAAGCAAAATTTGGGAGGCCAGAATGAAGAGGGCTAACTGGAAGCCGACCTCGAGTTCTTGCCTCTGTGAGGTAAGTTTATTTCGTTTATAAGCTATACTCCGTTTCACCTTAGGTGCGAGCGAAGTCAAAGCTAGGAGCGCGAACCCAACGATTTGCGCGTTCCTGACTCGCACGCGGGCTCGTGCAGTGTGGGCTTTGCTTCACACTGTATGCTCGCGGTTCTGGCTTCGGCTGCGCTCGCAAATAAGGTGAAGGGATGTTTAGCTTATAAACGTAATAAACTTACCTCGCAGAGGCGAGAACTCGAGGTCGGCTTCCAGTTAGCCCTTTTCATTCTGGCCTCCCAGATTTTGCTTCTCGGCGGTTTTCTCCTTGCGGGAATCAATACATTTCAGAACCTTTCTTGCGCTGTTCGAGCAGTCCACAGCACTGTAGCACCCCATTTTCTTCAGACACTTTGTAAGTATGTCCAGCGATATCATAAGTACTGAATTCGAGCCACGCAAAATTATTTTCTTGCATAAAAAATGAAAAAGAAACAAAAAAACATGCACACCCGCTTGTTAAAAAAGGGGATCGCCTCCAGAAATGTATACATCAAATTAGCGTGCCACAACGCTACAAAAAGCTCGCAGGGTAGTACAAACTCTCATTGAGTGTTCAAAGCAACAATTTGGTCGCTCTGAAACACTTAGGATGCCGCCGAACGCTAAAAAATATCACGGTTTTCGGCCTGTTTATGAACGGCCGTTGTTCATTATTGGGTTGCAGTTTTAGTGTTATTTTTCCTCACGCTTACACGGATAAAGCACTGCATCATAAATGCATCTTTTTCAATCTTCTCGTAACGTTAACAAACACGCGAGCGCCAAAAACTCTCCGAGCATCAGCGCGTGTCAATGAAGCCCCACTCGCTCGGCGGCACAACATGGTGGACCCGGAGCAATGCTCAATCGGCTAAATCTAGCCGGACGTAAGCCCCTCCCCACCGCCGAACTCTCCCAGTATAGAAGGCTCTGCACACAACGGGACACACCTTACATTTTCGAGATACTTCATAGTATTCGTGAGAAAAATTGCATTCGAGAGGGGGTTGAAAAAACCATTTTCCACACTGCGCGATGATGCAACTTTGAAGGCTGGAGGAATAAAGAGTGAAGCTTGCTACGCAGTCAAATTTTTAATGTTTAATGCACACATACTTTACTGCCAGAATTAGTTAAAGTTAACTTATATGACCATATATTTCAAGCGAAATAAAATGCCAAACATGGCTTCTTGAGCAAATCTTACGTAATGAGGCATTTTTCGGCGAATTTTTCAGTCGCTTTACATATTTATTCTAAAGCTGCAACTTTTTGTGTCGAGTGTTTAATGTTTTGTGAACTTCTAACAAATTAATTAGCGTTCTACTGTTGAAAGTGCTTTCTGCATTGCGCCCGGAAATTTCGTCAAAATGGAAAAAGTCAAAGTTTTGTCATTTTTGTGCGGTAATGAAAAACAATAATCATTCTCGATTTTCTTCAAATTTTACTCAATGGGTCCGTGATGACCGGTAATTGCAAATATGCAAAAACGTATTGCGTTATTTTGTTTTAAAACAAAAAAAAATAAATGTGTAACCAGGTCATGGTCGCATCAGTTACCGCTGAAGCATTTCTGTCTTCACAACCAGTGGTACACGAGCGACGCATGCCACAGTATCTGTACTTGGCCATAGTAATGCCCAGGCGCCATGAAGCACTCTAGAAATAACACGTGAACTTGTTTTCATCGCTGATGTAGCTGATATTGCCAATGAATACTGAACTTCGCGGCGCGTTCGATACTCATTAGTGTCTTATACTTGGCCGATTAGATGCTCATCGTGCTACCTTTTCAGATTAGTACTTTAATATGAGTACTTGTCTGACAAAATAATTTGATTCGTCGTTCTAGGAACCGCTAAGACGGAGCGATGTTAAGGAAGCCCTTGGCCCGACTGATAAAAGGCGTGGCGTGAACGGAAGGTTAAGCCGGCGGTATATTATTGCATTGCGACGCATGGCGTAGCTGGACTCCAAGCAGGAGCATAATTGAAGGCGTCAAAGGAAAACAAGTGTTTCTTGGTGCAGACTTGCCACCAGTACCACCGCCTTCGGGCAGTGCAACAGAAGAGGCAGTAACTCCCGGACAGTGACAGACGAGACACTCCCTCCACCCGCTAGCTCCTCAGTATTGCAATCTGGTTGATAGTAATTCAGGATTTTAAGAGTTCAGCTTTCAATTGTCTAGTAATTGTTTTTCTTCTGTGTATTCGGTGGGTATTTTAGCATTTTGCCGCCCGCGCACCGGTGCTAAGGCTATTTATTGCCACATTTCGGTACTTGTGAACCCCATTATGTTATTTCTGTTTCTATTTAAATGATCGTTTTGATTAAACTCCCGTTATTTTAAAACTTGCATTACGTCCTCTTTATTGGCAAGACCTCACCACGGTGTAGGCCAGCCGACTGATCAGCATTTCTTCCTTTATTTTCTGTTTATAGTGAACCACGAACCTGTGCGCGTGTTATGGCTTGGCGTTTGGTGGTGGCGCTGGCTGATTCACACCAAGAGCATTCTAATTGGAAATAATCATCTGTAGGTTTTCGCACGCTTCGACCCTCTTGGAATTTCATAAAAATATTTTCCCAGATAGCTAATTACTTTCTTGCACCCCTTGACCCAGTAACAGATCATGACTTTTCTGATTGCGGATGAGCCGTCGCAAGAGGTCCTGTTGGAGCGACTTGTGTAGCGCACATTTGACTGCAGCCTGCGACGCTGAACCACTTACGCTACCTAAATCCTCTTTAACTCTAATTTGATTTCCACTCAGTCGTCATTGTTTTTCGAGATATAAGCTGTTATCGTTCCGCCCTAGACACGCCCGCCATCGGTCGGGGCAGAAGCTTCTGCAATGTCGCTTCTTCCAAGCGATGCCGAGAAAAATCGATCAAACTATTTTGTGAGCAAGCTTTCGAGCGATGCCCAGAAATATCAATCAAATCACTTTGTCTGCCAGGTACTAATATTAAAGTACTAAGTTGAAATGGTAGCACTATGAACATTTAACCAGCCAAGTGCAACACCCTAATATCGATAGGACGGGCCGCAACTTTCAGTTTTCATTGGCAATATCAGCCACAATAGTGATGAAACCAAGTTCACGTGCTATTTCTAGAGTGCTTCGTGGCGCCTGGGCAATAATATGAAGAGGTACGGTCACTACGGCATGCGTCGCTCGTGTACCACTAGTCGTTAAGATAGAAACGCCCCAGCGGCAATTGATGTGACCACGACCTGGTTACGCATTTATTTTCTTGTTTTAAAACAAAATAATGCAACATTTTTCTGCAGATTTCTAATTACCGGACATCAAGGGCCCATCGGGTTAAATTGAAAGAAAATCGAGAATGCTAATTTTTTTAATTGCCGCACGAAAATTGCAAAATTTTGACTTTTTTCATTTTGACGAATTTTCCGGGCGCAATGCAGAAAACACTTTCAACAGTAGAACGCTAATTAATTTGTTAAAAGTTCACAAAACATTAAACACTCGACACAAAAAGTTGCAGCTTTAAAATAAAAATGTAAAGCGACTGAAAAATTCGCCGAAAAATGCCTTATTACGTAAGATTTGCTCAAGAAGCCAAGTTTGGCATTTTATTTCGCTTGAAATATATGGTAATGTAAGTTAACTTTACCTAGTTCTGGCAGTAAAGTATGCGTGCATTAAACATTAAAAATTTGACTGTGTAGCAAGCTTCACTCTTTATTCCTCCAGCCTTCAAAGTTGCGTCATCGCGCAGTGGGGAAAATGTTTTTTTCAACCTTCTCTCGGATGCGATTTTTCTCATGAATACAAGGAAGTATCTCGAAAAAGTAAGGTCCGTCCCGTTGTGTGGACAGGTTTCACTACCTCATATAAAAAAATGACTGAAAACAAATAATAGGCAGGACACCATGACTGTCCTTATCTAACACACCCTGTAGTTTGTAGAAGTGAATTGCTAGAAATGCGTATTAATTTCAGTTTCTTAAGCTTACATGCAGCAATACAGGTATCCTACAGTTTTTGCCATGGGTCGTTTTGTTTGGTGTGACTTTTCAGAAGATTGCAATACACTCAATTTTTCAGGCTTTGAACTTTTTTGCATGCTTGATGACATTTTTGAGGGATTGTCACTCACTCCTAAAGTTACTGAGGCCATGAAATGATAGAAGATGAAACTAGCGCAAAAGTGTAGACAGTTATAAACATGTTTGATGTGAACTGGTGAAAATAAGGGTGTACTTTGTTCTTTCTTTTTTTTTATGGTTACTGCAACAAAATTGTAGCATTAATTTTATTGTCTAAATGTCACCATGTTCTGCCCTACCATGGAGACACTAATTTTATTGCTCAAAAAGACGCCGAAACATTATTTAAATAAACCAAATATCGTCACATCACACCACATAAAAGCAGCTCCGCTGCACGGAAACATGGCAACTGGGTATGTGTGCCCGGATTTCTTTTTTCTCCCGTGCCTATTCAACTCCTGGGGAGAGCGGGGAGGGACAACTCGAATGGCCAGCTTGTAGTGCATTGATGCCATCAATTGCCGAAGCTCAGAGCCACGCCAGCCTTCATATAGCTTTGACTGAAGGAGAACCAGACGTCGCAAACGCGATGCATATCGGGAGATCTTCTGATACATTAGTTTTGAATAATGTTTTCGTGTCTTTTTGAGCAAAGAATTGGTGTCTCCATGGTATGGCCAGAACGTGGTTGACATTTAGACAATAAAATAGGCACCACAATTTCGTGGCAGTATCACTTTAAAACCATTCTGCCCTTTTACCATATTTTCAATATCAGTAGTATTGGTATTGCTTTGAAGAAATTGTCTTCAATTCACTTTTTGAGAGAAGTCCACTCCCCACCGGGTTTGCAAGGTTCATACGATGACGTCGGAAACATCTGTTCTGTTGATGGTCAGTACATTTATAACTTAAAGGGGCACTGACACCTCAAAATCATATTTTTTTTTTATTATCCGAAACGATTGAAAACGGTGCCGGACATTACCCTCAAAATTCGAAACTTGGGAATTCAGTATTTGTGAATTAAAAAAACAATTTCCAAATGCCGATATTTGAAGTTCCCGCGCCGGTCCCCGCCAGTGCAGTGAGTCAACTTTTGCGGTCTCCTGCGACTCGACTTTTTCTCGACCTCCGCTGACCCGATGCGAGGAGGAGGCGAGCTGGCGGGATAGAAGGGAGCTGGCGCGGGAGAAAAACCGGTTTCTTCGCCGACTCGCCCATCTGCTCGAGCGCCGCCGAGTTTTCTGAGGGAGGACACAATAGACCATTTGCAGTATTCCCAGGCGCCCCGGCCTGCACTCAAGGAATACGCGGAGCGGCGTTCTGTTCCCTAGTGATCTCACTAATTTTTACCAACTTTCATGGTTACACAGTTTTGAACGTAGTCTAGTCACCCTGAACAAGCGTCTGATATGCCTTAGTGACCCACTGCTATCGCTTTGAAACTTCTCCTCAATGTCACGTATCGGATACTGCGTGCATCGCATCCACCTTTCAACCTTGCTGGAGCTGCACGAAACCTCTTACAATATTATCATATCTCGTGATTGTTGTTTGAGCAGGAATCGCTAAAGTCGATAAATCACAAAAACGAAACTGTGACTTAGCTCGGAGTCCGCGGGGCTGTTTTATAGCATTTTTAGCGTTTCTAATTTAATATCAGCATGATAATAAAGTAAGAGATTTCTGCAGCCCATCCAGGTTGAAGGGTGGATAGCATGCATACAGTATCAAAACCGCTGACATTGAGGAGAAATTTTAAAAGTGATATCACAAGTCACTGGGTATATCGTAGGCGCTTGTTCAGGGTGACTCTGAATTACGCTCAAAACCTATGTAACCAAGGATAGGGTTAAAATGACCGATCACTATGGAGCTGAAGGCACACCGTTCCCATGATTCTTTTAGCGCGGGTCCGGGCACTTGGGTGACAGAGCAAATGGTCTATTCTAGGAGGGACATCTCACCGAACTCCGATTTTGGGTATTTCAAAAGAGGGGCCGTTAGTCGCGTTCGCTAATAGTGCGTTAGAAAACATGTTTTACGATTGCCGTTATTAAATGTTATAGAAATGTCGCCTACAAAGCTTCGAAATTTTCTGATTTTTGGCGTCACCGATCAAAAGAAGCAAGGAGGTAGCGGCGATGGAGATTTAAACGCCAAAATAAAAAAGGCGCGCGCGCGCGCAAAAATTTTTCTTTCGCGATGCGGTTTTTTTTGCGTGTTTATGACTACAACTTAGCGCCGTTTTAGAGAATAAAAAAATACGACCTTTGGGGTGTCAGTGCCCCTTAAACGCCTGTGCTTTTTGGTTACAGGTCCCTTCCAGCACTACGCAGGGAAGAAAATGGCCAACAGCGGACTGATTGCAGGAAGAGTAATTGCATCTGCCGCTACCACAGATAACGAGCAAGCTGCGACGTATAAGAAGGAGCAGTCAGGGTGTTTAACATAAATAAGCTGAGGTGAAAAATCTGTGACTCTCATATTATGTCTTTTCAAATTCTGTAAAGCTTGAGATAATTTATTTCAATATTTTAGGACTGATTAAAGAAGAACTTTGAACTTATGGTATGGCTCCATTAGAGTGTGGCATACCTCTTTGCCGCATACTGGATTTTTCACATCCAGTATGCAAAGAAGGAACATAAGATGCTGACTTTCATTGAGCTTGGTTTTGGCGACTGCTACATGAAGCCATGGGCGAAGGCACTGGAATTGATAAATTTCTACAGAGCGATCGTGGCTTGTGTACCACAGTTAGCCTAGCGTACCCTACACTGTAATAAATACCCTTGTCAGTCGGGCATTTAAATGGCCTTCGGAATGAATTCCTCCAAAAAATCGGCGAATCAGTTCACGATCTCGGCTCTGCGTGTGCCCTTCGGTGTTCGCAGACATTTTTAAGGAGTTTGCTCTGAAGGCCATTTCAATGACCGTCTGACAGTTTGCCCCAAGCCAGTTTGCACCCAAGGCAAAAGGAGCTCTTGCCACACGACGTGTGCAAAAAATGTACATAATGTGTGAAATAAATTTATTTTGTGCATGATGCTACCTGCTTATGCCTTTCCTTTCACACTTCCTGGTTTTGAAGGAGCCCCTTAAAGGTAGCGAGAAACTCCTAGGTGGATGCAAAGGAATACCCCCGTTGGTACACATAACTCCCAGAAGGATGTGAAGGAAGACTCCCGTGGGTCCAGGTAATAACTCCCAAATGGATGTGAAAGAATACTCTGGTAGGTCCCGGCAGTAACTCCCAGATTGATGTGAGAAAATAGTCCCATAAGTGCACGAAAAAACTCCCATATGGATGTGAAAGAATAGTCCCATAAATGCACGTAAAAACTCCCATATGGATGCGAAAGAATAGTCCCATTAATGCACGTAAAAACTCCCATCTGGATGTGAAAGGATAGTCCCATAAATGCACGTAAAAACTCCCATATGGATGTGAAAGAATAGTTCCATATGTGCACGTAAAACCTCCCATATGGATGTGAAAGAATAGTCCCATAAATGCACGTAAAACCTCCCATATGGATGCGAAAGAATAGTCGCATTAATGCACGTAAAAACTCCCATCTGGATGTGAAAGAATAGTCCCATAAATGCACGTAAAAACTCCCATATGGATGTGAAAGAATAGTTCCATATGTGCACGTAAAACCTCCCATATGGATGTGAAAGAATAGTCCCATAAATGCACGTAAAAACTCCCATATGGATGTGAAAGAATACTTCCGTGGGTCCACGTAAGAACTCCCAGGTGGATGTAAAGGAATATTCCCGTGAGTCCACGTAAAAACTCCCATAAGGATGTGAAAGAATACTCCCATGGATCCACCTAGGAACACTCTGATGGAAGTAAATAAATACTCCCATTGATCCACGAACAGACTCCCGTACTGCTGGGAGTCCTGTACATGCCCCCTTGCACCCCCCAAAAACTCTGGCCTGCATGGGAGTCAATTACTCTGAACTCCCATACGGCAGAGTATAAAAACCTCCCATATGGGAATGCGCTAGAGGACAAGCGATTTACGCCCATCTGGGTATATTTTCGTTTAGTGTGTATACTATACGCGCGGGAGCCCTGCTCCTGGCTAAGCCAACCTGCATTATTGCTTTGTAGTGTTTGGTGTTATAACTATGTCAGCTAGTTATTGTCAGCAGATATTATTTGTATCATGGCTCTGTTGTCGACAGTGCTGATAGACTATATTGTAGTTCGTCTAAAGCGGCGCAAGGTCTCGTCAGACCCTCCGATCTTTTGCCTTGGTGCTGCAGACAAAATGTATTGTCTCAAAGTTGAAATAAAAAAAATAAAAAAGCCTACACCAGGACGGCGAGGGCCTAAAAAAGCCGAACAAAAGTATTTCGCCCCTAAAATGGTCGAGGGTGGGGGGGGGGGGGTCTCATTAAACGTAGTAAGAAGGGATCAGGGTGATTAATGGCGTGCGTAGGTGCAACGTTTTCCTACATACCGACTTGAAAAAAACGGAGCGGTGAGAAATGCGTTTTCTCGCATCGATGTGCCATCTACCATTCACTGCTTCAAAATGATTCCCTGAACATATGACATATTCTAGATGTTCTTAGAGCGCTCCCATTATTGAAAATTAAGTAATATGTTACAGTTACTCTAGGTCTAGACCTCAGATTAATAAATGTGCATGATTGTACCACTGGGTTTAGCAACACCACGAACGGGAATAATCGATTGACTGCTTCAATGGTAATCATGGCACGTCTAATCAGACCTCATTCGGTGGCGCAATTATCCCGTGGAACAAACGGAAAAAGTGTGTGCTACTTAATGTCCGCCTTGTATGCGAGTTTTTATACTTCTCCTCGTGTGAACATTGCAAAAAAATAAATAAAAAAAGAGTTGAAAAGGTTACCGCATAAGTTTAACCTCGATGAGAAAGGGATTCTAGATGTTTAGGGGTTAAAAGCGCCAAAACGACGGACGAGTAGGAGAGACACACCACAGAGCACTACTTGCAACTGGTTTATTTTGGAAAACACACGTACCGCGAAAAAACAAGACAAAAACATCCGATTCAGTTCCAACCGCCGCTTATCACATTTCGTACTCTTACACCATGCATGATCAGAAACGATAACTCCCGATTCAAACAGGGTTAGCGATGGGGCACTTACACACGTACCTTCGTCGCACTCGGAAATAAAAAACGCTTCCGTTATCTCCCTTGTCTTTCTATTTTGTTTCGTGCCAAGATGACGGTGTTGTCTAAATAGGGTAAACACTCACCTATTGCAATGCGACTGCGAGATTGCCAGAGGGGGCTGACCTCATCGACAGGGCATGTTCCCTCAGTCTTTCGTTGACGCATCGCCCCGACTGCCCCACGTATACCCTCCCACAAGACAGAGTGAATTCTCAGTATACAACCCCACTCTGCATCCTACGTATTTTGTTGCGATGCTTTTTCTGACTATGATATCTACCCGTGTGTCACCCTGTTCACCCTTCCACATAGCTGCTTAATTTCTGTGGAGCTGAAGGAGAACCGAAATGCCATGCTTTTCCCCCACCTTTTGACTGAGTGGAACATGCCCTGTCACTGAGGTCAGGCCCCCTCTGGCAATCTCGCGGTGCATTGCAATAGTGTGAGTGCTTACCCTGATTTAGACAACACCGTCATCTTGGCACGAAACAAAAATAGAAAGACAAGGGAGATAACGGAAGCGTTTTTTATTTCCGAGTGTGACGAAGGTGAAAAGACAGTGGAGAGTGCAGGCGAGTTGGTGGTAGTTAACCATGTTGTACTGCTACCGAACTGCGTGGATGAAAGCAGAACTTTCAGTAGAGGAACAGACAGAGAACGTCTCAACTCAGCTCAACTCAGCTTGAGCTGAGTTTGAGACGTTCTCTCGTCTGTTCCTTCCACTGAAAGTTCTTCCACTCATCCACCGCAGTCTCAGGGTAATACAACATGATTAGTGACGAAGGT
>JAZHYW010002560.1:0-17255 GCA_037355805.1 Ixodes ricinus
ACACGGGCTCGCCACGCACAGCCAGACGTGGGTGGGTCTTACCCACTTTCTACTCAGGGTCCGTAATGTAGCCAATGTGGCTGGGGTCCGTGGTGTCGCTTACTCACCAAGCACCCAGCACCTAAGGCGCAGGCGCCCCCTGCGGAGCTCGGGGTCCGTGGAGACGCCACTCTCCAAACACCTGCTTTCACAGGGTGCCCCCTGCGGAGACGCGTCGCAGTAGTCAAAGACAGATGTGGGTCACGTGCCCATGTTCGGGCGAAACCCCGCCTGTGCCGGGTGAAGTTCAGTGTCTGCATATTCGATCTGATATTTTATTCGTATGTACGCGCATACGCTCCTAAACTTGCATCTTGTTGAAATTGGAGATGTCGGTTGGCGATTACTGGTGTTTAAACAATCTTTTCTTCCGGCTTTGCTATTACGTTTCGAGGAAAATATTGATGCATTTAAAAACAATCCCAATGTCCCCGGAATAACTCTTATTCTGCTCCAGTTTAGTTAAGGCGTGCTCGGGTAGGTTGCGGAGTTCCAGCCACATGATCCATAACGCCCAGGGGAAGACCGTGATTTGCTTTGTTTGAGAACTGTCATTAGTTCTCTATCGTGTGCGAATTTGCGAATAACTACATCTTCTACATTCTCGGAGTCATCTTTAAGAAAGAGGGATTAGATTTAGCAGGGTGTCTTTCTTTCCGCCCAGCATAAATTGAAAAGGGATCCAAAGTGATTTTAACCCAGTCTTCCTGCCGAGGTTGTCCCATAATGTTCTGTTTCTAGTTGATTTGCTGGTGTTGTAGAAGGGTCCGAAAAGAGCTGTTTGAGGCGAATGTGATCTTTGTGTCGCCTTCCGCCACTGCAATAGTGCCTTGTGAGCGCTTCCTCGCTACCAGAGTTCAAGCCTGCTGTTTATGCCTCCGGTTTCAAAGTAACATCGGATTCCCTCAAGGATTTCTGCCTTGTCTCTTCGGTTGATCTACAAACGTCCGGAAAACAGTAATATATTAAACCAGCATAGCACGGGATATCTTCCAGTTAGTTACCGTTCTGGTAGTCTTGATTAGAAGTTTCTTGCGATTAAGTGTGCTCATTATAGGAAATTGATAGAGACCTACTTGTGTAGTAGTAGGTCCTATCACTGATAGTGTGATAGAGACCTTACTTGTGTAGGCGTCTCGGATGTCTTGACGACTTCGAGTCTGTTAAAGTCAATCGCTTCTGCAAGCGACTTACCCAGGCATCGTCGTGAGGATACCCCAATTTCAATACCTGGTGTGAAAATCCCCCCTCCCCCCTATGAGTATAGGAATACCAGCTGCGTATTTCTTAAGGTGTGTAGGTAGTTTTTGCAATGTGGCATGGCCCCATTAAAGGGAATAAGAGAGATATGTGTCGGGGGTGGTTTGTGTGTTTAATCAGGGAGGTGTTAGTGGCAAAATGTAATAATTTAATTTAATTGAATTCAATTTATTTTCATTTATTTTAAATTAGTAAGGATAATGTAAAGGTTTAAAGAGGATTTATTAGGATTACTTTAGGTGTGAATTTTGGGTCAAAGTGATGAAGAGAAGTATAAAATCTCGGTTTATAGTCAGTAATATGTATGTCTCTCTTTCTCGTGTCGTCGACGTGTTTCGCTCAAGGACTTTGAAGGTGGACTGAACGATGAGACATTTAAGGCTTTGCCTTAATAACCATCGCATGCCCTAACTTATATATTTCATTTTATTGCAAAAACTAACGCCTACAAAACGCGGCGGGAGTATCCGTGGACTGTTTTTAGTCAGCGTCGAACTAGCTATGACGTTCAAATGTTGAAACGCCCTCTACCATCACAACCTAGCACTTTAAAACAAGACAATATTCCCCAAAACCGTCTGCTTCTAAATCATTAGGAAGTGTTTCACAACATTGTAATTGCAGCTAAACTTTTTTGTTTTGTGTTTTTGTTGTTGTTCTTATTTATTTGCAATTCAGTGTTAGTTATTATTTTTGTTTGTTGCCGTTTTGCTTTCGCTCGTTTTGCCATAAAGACCCGGAGCCCAAATCTTGTCAGTCCAACAACTGGTGGTTCTTGTTCTGCCTCACCGCCATCTGTACATGTGTAGTTGCATACAAATGAGTGATGAGACGTATCTTCTATCCTTTATGCCATCTGCCCTATCAAAGGTTCTTTTAAGAATATTCTAGACCTGAATACGGTCAAATCTGGTAAGAGGCAGGGTGCAAAGCGGAAGCGTGTAAGACACAACCACTGAACCCGGGAATTTGGGGGGATAGACGAGACTAGCAAACAAACAAAGCATCCGGATAAAGTGAGCACAACTCAAATACCACTGAAAAACTATGTTTTTTTTGTTGTTTTTCTTCGGCGATCACTATACTTCAAACGCAGCTTGCGGGATTGAGGTTCAACATCGCATCATTAAAAAAAAAAACTTTTCACACCATTGCAAAAAACAAAAAAGGAGAAAATTTGCATTGAGAGAGAGAGAGAGACAAAAGTGTATTTTAGATAGACTGGGAAACGTGAATGGCATGGCGGGGCATTGCTTTTTAGGCACCAGTGATACCCGTCCTGACGTTTTTATCGCCGTGCCCGCCAATTCTGACTCTAAGGAATGTTCCACGAGGCTTTGCTAAAAAGAGACCGTTTCGTTCGCAGCTCATGCTACTAATCACAAGTCGGTGCACACATTTTTTAGTTTAGTCTATATACCTACGCACATGCAGATGAGATGCATCGTACCCCAGCAGCACTAATCCCCAGAGTAATTCTCGTATGGTAATTCAATGTGTCAATGATTACGTTAAAAAGCGAAGGATTAAGTAAAAACAAAGGCGTCTGCTGCTCCAAAAAGCAAGTACATTCAGTGTAAAAAAAAAAAGTGTTCCTTTTGAATTTTTTTAATGAGTGACATACTTATTTACGTTTTTTGTGGGTAACGAGACAAACTATTCAAGTGGTTCTTTTTTCTAGTAACGTGCACATGCCCGGTACCCCTGTAACCGCTTTAAGGAGACACATGCGATGCGGGGACGTTTCTTGTCCGTTAAAACAAAAATGATTTGCGGTACAAAATGGAACTACTGTTTTCTTTCTTTTTTAGGTATGTATTTACGGATGGTGCATAGATAGGATTTGGGGATCTACCTATCCCCTCCGGGAGCTTGTATGATTCCAACGATTGCTGGAGGAACACCTCTACGACTGGGATAAATTAAAGTCGGAATAGAGTCTGAAAACGAAAGATGAAACATAGCCGAACACATAAACTTCTTCCTCCATTGTTGTCAAATACATGCGTAGCGCACTGAATACCGTATCTTGTGTTTTCTTAACCGCCGAGGAAGTGAAACAATCAGATTTACTTTGAAATGGTCTGAAACATTTGAGTCATACTTTTCTACATTTGAGTTTTGCTGCACTTATCGAAGACTCTTTGTATATACATTCCTGCCGAGCAAGACAATGAATATATTACACCAGACCTCTCGGCGACGACCAGCGCTGCTGTTGAAGCCATAATGCCGGTCATTGGCTAGCGCATTACGTTTTTTATGAAACTTTTCTTCATGCACCGTCGAAATTTCGATTCGTATTCGTGGAACCTGCAGGTATACTCCCATACGATGCTTGTGTTTTGGCAAGTTGAACGCTTTTTTTTCGTGATGTACTACTGCTTAAATTGTGTTTAAATATGATCATTTGTCTAATTTGTAAGAGATTTTTGTTTTCTGATTATTGTGCATTTGTAATAGACCTTGTACGTACACTTCTGCAGTAAACCGATCTTCAGTAACATTGATCGGTACGTCCAACGTAACGTTTACCACACTTGAAGGGTAATTTGTATACAAAAACCTTCTGTGCATGGGCGAACTTCAGAGCAAACTCTGGCCATCGTTTGGGGGGGCTAATACACTATCGAGAACCTCAAAGGCATTCTAAAAATTCCTTAACATGGTGGTACATTATGTGGACGTATAAAACCACCGCAGGGCGAAACCCCCAGCTCTCTCTGGCCGCTTTTTGTTTCCCCTTTAACCTTGCTTAACAGCAGATTTTGACTGAGGGTAATGGGGTCCCTTATTAAGCAGAGGCTAAAAGGGGGAAGAAAAAAACAACCCCAATGAGCGGAGGGGTTGCCCGGTGGTGGTTCCATACGTCCGCAAAATATCCCACAATCTGAAAAGAAAGTGATGGCGAATCTTTATGAGGTTCCGATGCTGTTTTCAGCCCCCCAGAAAAATGGCCAGAATGTGCTCTTTCTCGGTTGTGCTTTAGAATAAAAAAGCGAACGAAATCTGGAGTGCACGAAGCGACATCAGTGAATATCCGTTACAGGCACAGAAGGTGTTGTGTATAAATTACCCCTCACATGTGTACTTTAAAAGTTATGTAGGACAGTCTGATCGATGCATCAACAACCGCCTCCGAGTACGCTACTATTCCCCTTCATGACAGCCGTAGGGAGGACACCTTGCAACTGCACTGTTAGTACCTGCCGATAAGCACCAAAGTTTTGAGACAAACGACAAATTTGGGGAAATTTTCCGCAGTCGGGTCTCACTAGAAAAATACTGGATGTATGCCATATTGCAAAGTCAAGAATGTTGTGTCCAGCAAGCCATCGATAACGCTTTATGAGAAGGAAGGGCTCTTTCTAGGGCACCGCTTTCAACGACTAAGTGTTACTTGAACCTGCGGTCTGTCCTACATGTGTGCCCTTGTAGATGCTTTAATTTTCTTAGTTTCTTACCATTTTTTTGTAAATATCCATGTGAATGTATTGTTCTTCGTTCTTTTCGTACATTTTCATCTATGAACATCGTTTTCTTCTTTATATCATACATATTAGTTCTGAGTCAGCGCTTGTGTGTTTTATGTGTGTCTCTTCCTTGTCCTTTCCTTTGTACACTGTTTTCCATCATGCCTCAGTACCAACTGGCCCTACTCACCACATTGCTCCTACTTATGAAGTGGTTTTTAATATTGCCCAGCAAGTTTTTAATTGGGACTATATGATCATTTTCACAAATTAAAACTTCAATGAAAATTTGTACTCCAATATTGTTCTTATCGTGAGAATAAACCCTATCTTGCCTTCCCCAAGCAGTATAAATAATTTGCACATAGTGCATTCGTGTAACTTTCACGGCTTTTTTTAGAATAAATTTGTACAACCTAACAAAATCCTTTTTTATAATGAAATGGAAACTTAGAGACGAGGACGGCGCCAGTAAGGGGTGCTTTCCCGTTATAAATTCAAGTGAAGGGTAATTTTAATTGCTAGATAACTTGGAATTGCAGCTTCGGTGGATTTATCATTAACTAACAAACCCTACCGAGTAAAATGCCTCTACACCCGTGTGGCCTACCGAAGGCGCGTGCGAATATTCGGGTTGGAAATTCGTATATAATACTTTTTATCAAATAATTCATTTCAATTTTAAAATTACTAGTAGCAAACATTCTGGACACGTCACATAAAATCAGACTTGTACATAGTTCAACAGTCTACTCAATTTACTACAGTTTAACTACTCTTTTTGAGTAGTTTAGTAACTTTCCCATGTTGAATTAACCTGAGACTGGGGTAGAGAAGAAACATCAAAACGTAGAAGGGAAAGAAAATAGACAGGACGACGTCTCAAACTCAGCTAACTGGTTTATTTAGTCCACCTCCTTATATAGTCACAATCTCAAGGTCATCTCCACCAACAACAAAAAAAAAAAAAGCAAAGGGTCGAAGTCTAAACAGTTCAAGCGCCACAGTCTTCACACAATGCAAAAACGTTGACAACCTTTACAGGTCGATGCGATAAGGCAACATCCATTAACCTTCAAACTTAAACAAAAGGATCAGTTCATACTTCGGAATCATCCTTCGCCCTCTCCACATAAAAAAAAAACACGCACACATTGAAACGGTAGTTGGGCCAATACACCTAAGCACCTCACAAAGCAAAAAAAAAAAACACACACACACACAAGCAGGTTGCATTTCAAACAACCCAAAAAAAAGATTACATTTTTAGAAAGTTTTTTGAATTGCTTCCAAACTGTAGTGAAGCCTGACTTATGCAGTTGCCTAGAGACTTTATCCGCACTGTCTCCCTTACCACTCTCTTTACATCGTTCCTCTCTTTGTGTATTATTTCCGTCTCCGACCAGAGCGCCGTGCAGTTGTTACATTCATGAATATGTTTTGCTATTTCCGAGTTTTGTGCATTGTTCTTTACATTTCTTTTATGTTCGTTTAATCTATCATTTATGCATCGTGACGTCTGTCCTACATACTTAAATCCACAATCCAATGGTATCTCATAAACTACACCAGTCTCGCAACATACCGACTTTTCCCGATGAGCTTTTTTGCACTCACTCACACCTGTTTGAAATGGCGTCAGTTTACTTAATCTAAAATCTGAACTAAAGACCGTGTCTACTCCAAACTGCCTCGCACATGCCTTCAGGTTGTGAGATATATCATGATAATAAGGGATTACAGCAAAGCGGTTCCTTGACTTCTCTTCGGTTTCTCTCCTGCCTTTAATAAACAATTCTAATTGCCTTTTTATAAAACTGTCATCATAACCTACACTAATTAACCTTTTCCACTGTCTTTCTACTGATTCAGTGATATGATGAACACATGACCTTTCTAACGCGTTCCTGACCAATGACTTTACAATCCCCGCCTTTACGGTCTTCGAATGACAACTCATTCTTGGCAAAACCGGTTTCGAGTTTTCTTTACCATATTCCCAACATAACCCTCGATTCACGTGAATACGTAAATCGAGAAACTGCAGAACATCATCTTCCGGTTTTTCCACTGTAAACTTAAACTCTGGAGCCGTTGACCTTATCACACCTTCTATGGTTTCTGCTAGACCTTCCGTAAACGTGCATATTAGGATGTCATCTACATATCTTCGCACTATTGCCGTACCCGGGGACAACTCCTGTAGATTATCGTGCACGGCCCGATCCAAAGAGTTTAAGTAAACTTCCGCTAAAATCGGTGCGACTGACGACCCTATACACACGCCTTCTTTTTGTATATACTTTCTTCCTTCGTAGTCTACTACCGTTGACTTCAGATAAAACTCCAAAATTGTTAAGAAACTTTCTACCGATATGCCTGAGCCCGATTGGAACTTAACGAGATTCAGCTCCAATGCCTCCCTCACTCTTTGCATTAACCGGGTATTTTCTAGGGAATAATACAAGTCCTTAATGTCCATCGATAACACTGAACAACGCCTCCCATGATGAATCTCCAAACTGTCAATCAATTCATTTGAATTTCTAAGTGATAATGAATTTTCTAAGCATGCATAACCCAACCCCTTTTGTAGAAACTTTGATACCACTTTCTGCCATGTCCCACTCTCATTGATGACCGCACGAAGGGGCATTTCAGGCTTATGGTCTTTTAGGAAAAACTTGATGCTTAATGTTGGATTCATTGCACTTGTGATACATTTTGCTACATCCTTCAATTCATCCTCATTCAGTACTGCACAGATATTTCTTTTCAACTTTCCAATGTTCCCTACCCATTCCGAAAACAAGGTATCCATTGCCGTTTCTGTTTTTTTCTTGAATACTGGCATAGGTAAGACTGCAAACCGTCCGGACTTATCTGTTTCTAACAACTTTAGGGACTTCGTTTGCAACTCCCTCTTAACCTCATTGACTTCTCTGAAATTTCTTTTGTCTTTTGGGTACGATCCATCCATTACTTTTTCCATCCTACTGATTGCATGATCTATGAAAGCTACCTTTTCTTCTGGGTTAACCATCCTGGCTACTGTATGAATGGAAGACAACACATCAATCCTCGAAGGCTTCAAATTCAGACAACACTTCGGTCCCTTAGCTAAAACTTCCTCCGTCTTAGGTGATAATGCTTCGCCACATGGATTCACAACAGACTGCCGGGGCTCACTCCATACAACAGATCGAAACCACGAATTCGGACTGGAATTAACACGAGACCTCAAGTCTTTGATACTGTCTAGGACATGCCTTCGCTTCACATTCCATAGTCGGTCAAACAGAGTTCTTCTGGTGCTGCTCCATTGCTGGTACTCACGGTAGTGCTTGAAATTGTCTCCCAGGAGAAGTAACCAAAGTCTGTCACACGCACCTCGGATGTCCTGGATCCTCCTGGTGGCGCCGTTCCAGTAGGCCTTGATGATCTTTTTCTTTGCATGCCACGGAATACTCGATGAGGACAGATGTTTGAAGTGCTCCGGATCCACGAAATTCTTGCGAAGACAGATGCCGAAGAAGGCCACATCTGCGTCTAACTCTGCCAGTCGACGTCCCAGTTTGTCCAAAACCGCGAAGGCTTGGAAATTAACGTGTTTGCCGGTGGTGACAACGTTGGACCATAAGAAAAGGGACCAAGCCTGCTTCTGGGATGATCATAGAAAAATCGTAAGGGTGCAGGCGAGCTGGTAGAAAGTTGATTAACAATGTTGGAGTTTTATCTGAAGTCAACGGTAGTAGACGTACGAAGGAAGAAAGTATATACAAAAAGAAGGCGTGTAGTATAGGGTCGTCAGTCTGCACCGATTTTAGCGGAAGTTTACTTAAACTCTTTGGATCGGGCCGTGCACGATAATCTACAGGAGTTGTCCCCGGGTACGGCAATAGTGCGAAGATATGTAGATGACATCCTAATATGCACGTTTACGGAAGGTCTAGCAGAAACCATAGAAGGTGTGATAAGGTCAACGGCTCCAGAGTTTAAGTTTACAGTGGAAAAACCGGAAGATGATGTTCTGCAGTTTCTCGATTTACGTATTCACGTGAATCGAGGGTTATGTTGGGAATATGGTAAAGAAAACTCGAAACCGGTTTTGCCAAGAATGAGTTGTCATTCGAAGACCGTAAAGGCGGGGATTGTAAAGTCATTGGTCAGGAACGCGTTAGAAAGGTCATGTGTTCATCATATCACTGAATCAGTAGAAAGACAGTGGAAAAGGTTAATTAGTGTAGGTTATGATGACAGTTTTATAAAAAGGCAATTAGAATTGTTTATTAAAGGCAGGAGAGAAACCGAAGAGAAGTCAAGGAACCGCTTTGCTGTAATCCCTTATTATCATGATATATCTCACAACCTGAAGGCATGTGCGAGGCAGTTTGGAGTAGACACGGTCTTTAGTTCAGATTTTAGATTAAGTAAACTGACGCCATTTCAAACAGGTGTGAGTGAGTGCAAAAAAGCTCATCGGGAAAAGTCGGTATGTTGCGAGACTGGTGTAGTTTATGAGATACCATTGGATTGTGGATTTAAGTATGTAGGACAGACGTCACGATGCATAAATGATAGATTAAACGAACATAAAAGAAATGTAAAGAACAATGCACAAAACTCGGAAATAGCAAAACATATTCATGAATGTAACAACTGCACGGCGCTCTGGTCGGAGACGGAAATAATACACAAAGAGAGGAACGATGTAAAGAGAGTGGTAAGGGAGACAGTGCGGATAAAGTCTCTAGGCAACTGCATAAGTCAGGCTTCACTACAGTTTGGAAGCAATTCAAAAAACTTTCTAAAAATGTAATCTTTTTTTTGGGTTGTTTGAAATGCAACCTGCTTGTGTGTGTGTGTTTTTTTGCTTTGTGTGGTTCTTAGGTGTATTGGCCCAACTACCGTTTCAATGTGTGCGTGTTTTTTTTTTTTTTATGTGGAGAGGGCGAAGGATGATTCCGAAGTATGAACTGATCCTTTTGTTTAAGTTTGAAGGTTAATGGATGTTGCCTTATCGCATCGACCTGTAAAGGTTGTCAACGTTTTTGCATTGTGTGAAGACTGTGGCGCTTGAACTGTTTAGACTTCGACCCTTTGCTTTTTTGTTTTTGTTGTTGGTGGAGATGACCTTGAGATTGTGACTATATAAGGAGGTGGACTAAATAAACCAGTTAGCTGAGTTTGAGACGTCGTCCTGTCTATTTTCTTTCCCTTCTACGTTTTGATGTTTCTTCTCTACCCCAGTCTCAGGTTAATTCAACATGGTTAATATTCACCAGCTCGCCTGCACCCTTACGATTTTTCTAGTAACTTTCAATTACATTTTATTTTGATAATTATAGTTTACTTTAATTACTTGTTCTGGAGTAACTTCTACTCAAATTACAAATTACTTTCAAATTTTAGTGGTTGTTTTGGCTATCAACAAACATTCCTGCTCAAAGAGAGATAAGATGTTGGAAGATCAGTTGATATTTGCAAAGATGGGAAGCATTAGCGTAGGAAAAGGGGGGGAGAAAATGGTCTGGAGATCCGAACGCCACCCCCCCCCCCACACACACACTGCCGCAACATTGCTACGAGGCGCGGGGAGCGAACAGACATGACGTAAGAGAGGCCGACCCTAGTGCAAAACCAGCCTGAAAATCAAACTGGTCAAGGTGGTGACTAAGCTAGCCAAACTGGTCAATGTGGTAGTCAAGCTGGTTTAACTGCCAATCAAGCTGGTTTAAGTTAGGCAAGTCTAGAATTTAAGCTGGTCAGTCTGGTTTGAGTAAAACCACTATGGTATAACTAGAATACTGTTTTAGATTCGATCTGGTGAAGCTGGGAGCCAGTCTGGTCCTAACTGGTCAAACTGGTTTTCCATGGAGCCAATGTGGTCAAGCTGGGAGAGACGGTGGTGAAGCTGGTCGAACTCATAATCGTGGTGGTCAAGCTGGTCTTGCTGGGAGCGTGGACGCCAAGGCCGACTAGAGATGGCCGAACTGGCATTACTCGTGAGGCGCGCGCCCAGGTCGGCTTAGGCTGGAACGAGGCCACGTCCTGTTCTTTGTCCTCTCGCTTTTGGTAGACGACCGGTCGCTTCAGGCGCGCTGAAAGCTGACTTTGTGTGCGTAAAAAAGAGAGAGAGAGAGAGAGAGTGGTAGGAAAAGAAAATTTTGGATACACTGTTAGCTTGGGCAGATTTTCGAAGGGACGGCCGTGTGCGCGTTGCTTTGGAGACTACCTGAACGACTGTGCAAGCAAAGCGGGTTTTGAGGAGACAGCAAGCGGCAGTCCGTTCAGTGGAGACAGAGGTCGGACGTCCCGACTGAGGCGTCGCTTCATGTCTTCGAACGTCCATGTGCTCGTGAATGACGGTGGTGCCGAGGAGTATCGCAATGCCATCCAAGCCACACGGTTTCTTCGCTTCTGCCGACCACGCAAAGGCCGCTTCGCCCCCATCAACTGGCGGGACCCAGGCTCGCTTCTCTCATCTGGGTAGTATTTTCTTTTGCTATTGCCTGTTTTTGGCGTGTGTCTAGTATTTTCGTGTTGTAGAGATAAGCAATCTGGTTTTTAATATTGTTTGCTTTCGCACAGAGAACCACTGTCTGTGCGTCGGTTAGTACCTGTGTCTGCGCCGAGGATATGTAGCATGTGAGCTCATGTGTGCAAGCCGTGTTACGGAACTCATAAAAACAGAGGCAGAAAGATATTCAATTCGGTCAGGATGACCTTACTCTTTTACTGTTCTGCTTCATCACGTTCACAAAGATTCGCGCTCGCTAACCCGCTCGTCTTCTTCATCTTCCATTTGCAACATCCTCCCGAGCCTTAGGTTTGCTTTCGCGAATCTCCAGCAGGTAGAGTTTCTGCGCTGGTCTCTTGACGAGTGCGCCATTTTGCTGCTTCACGAGACAGGCTCGAACAATTCCATCGGCTCCGGGGTACGTCTCAACAATCCTCGCAAGTTCCCAAAATGGCTTGGAAGTTCGGAGCTTTTCCACTATTACCACGTCATCCACCTCTAGGTTGCAAGTGTTTCTGACGGGGTACCGATGAGCAGATCTTAGCTCCAGCAGGTACTCGGACCTCCAGCGTTTCCAAAAATGATCCACAAGTCTTTTCCTATATTGGAACTTGCGAACCGTTTCCTGGTGCGTCACAGATCCCTGAACCTCGCTGGAATTGCTGATCTCTGGCAGAACTGCCAAACTTTGTCCAACTAAAAAATGGGCAGGAGTGATGACTGATGGTTCCCCTGCTCCCTCATGAAGATAGGTCAATGGCCTTGAGTTTAGGATTGCTTCGACTTCGGTGAGAGTCGTCATCAATGCTTCGAAGCACAGGCTGTTTCTTCCCAGCACTTTCTTAAGTGCTGTCTTAACAGATCGGATGAGCCTCTCCCACCATCCACCCCACCATGGAGCGCCTTCTACAATAAACTTCCAGTTAATTCTGCGTTCTGATATGAACGCCTTAAACGCTTCTTGCTCTAATGCACGACAAATGTGCTGAAGGTCTTTTGATGCTTTCTTAAAGGATAGCGCATTATCTGAATATATGTCTCGCGGTATGCCTCTCCTTGATATGAACCGCCGAAATGCAAGCAAGAAGGCTTCAGCGGAGAGACTCGTTGAAAGCTCGAGGTGGACTGCTCGGGTAGCAGCACACGTAAACAGTACGACGTATGCTTTGTCGCAACTATCTAATCCTTTTTTCGCATACAATGGCCCAGCGAAGTCGACCCCCGTTACCTCAAATGGCTTCGCCTCTTTAATCCTGTCTGTCGGTAGTGGAGCTTGCTCTACTGCTGTGGGTTTTGCGTTGAAGCGTGCACATATAAGACAACCTTTTACTACTTTCTTGGTCAGTTGTCGAGCACGTATAATCCAATACCGCTCTCGCAGATGACTCATCGTGCTTGCTACTCCACCGTGCATAACTTTACAATGAGCGTCCATCACGACCAACCTCACAAAGCTATGTTCGTTTGGAAGTATGATTGGATGCTTCACATCAAGTCTCTCGGCAGACCTCTGGAGTCGTCCTCCGACTCGAAGGATTTTGTTATCATCAAAAAAGGATGGAACTGAGCGAGTGTTGGATTGACTTCCATTGTGCCATTTTTTCTTAACAGAATGTCAGTGTCAAAGCTTTCCTTTTGTACTTGCTTAACCCAATACCGCTCTGCAGTGTCCAACTCTGCTGCACTTAGCCCCCCTCGGAACTTGTCATTTTTCTTGTTCGCGTTGTTAGCGA
Source organism: Ixodes ricinus (assembly GCA_037355805.1). NCBI lineage: Eukaryota > Metazoa > Arthropoda > Arachnida > Ixodida > Ixodidae > Ixodes > Ixodes ricinus. The sequence goes on from JAZHYW010002560.1 coordinate 13,026, forward strand.
ACCTAATGATCCAGGCAGTTATCCGGAGAACCTTTTGGCAATTATTATAAGCTCCAGCATCGAACAGTGTTGGCACCACTCGATCGTTCTCCAACAACACCTGTGTCTCTTGTTCGACTTCCGGTTGTGACGTGTTTTCGAACGGAGCTGCGTTTCCAGGCCAATTTGAAGGCTCTTGGCACAACCAGTTTGGTCCGTTCCACCAAATGACACTGTCTCGAAGCTCATGAATAGTCAATCCTCTTGTCAAGAGGTCAGCCGGATTGTCTTGACCGGGGCAGTGTCTCCAATGGTCCGGTGACGTCACTGCTAGTATTTCAGTTACCCTGTTTTTGACAAACGGCTTCCATTTCTCCGGCCCTGCTCTCACCCAACTGAGGGCAACTGTCGAATCCGTCCACATGATGTAGTCCAGGTCCACGTCATAATAGGAGTCTTTTATGTATTGTAATAGCTTGGATCCCATATTAGCTCCCATGAGCTCAAGCCTAGGCAGTGTTAAAGGTTTTATCGGTGCAACCCTGGTCTTCGCGACAACCAACATGGTGGCTACATTCCCTTGGTAATCCTCAGTTCTTAAGTATGCGCACGAGCCGTAGGCTTTCATACTTGCATCTACAAAGACGTGCAATTGCATTTTTCTCGCTCCTGCCAGAACACCACGCCTTATGTATCTCGGTACTTTCAAAGAGTGCAGCTGCACAAGATCCGTCGTCCAGGCGTGCCATTCGTTGACCAACTCTGGGGGTAGTACTTCATCCCAGCTCATCCCAATTAGCCATAGTTTTTGGAAGAGCAACTTGGCCATTAGGACGAATGGTGCAATCAGTCCGAGAGGATCAAATACTCTTGAAGCTGCCTTGAGAATGAACCGCTTGTTGTCCAGATTTGCAGTGAGGAATTCCAGAAGAGACTCTACCTTGTACATAAAACAATCGTCTTTCTTGTCCCAGATCATTCCAAGTACTTTGGTAATCTGCGAAGGTGTGAGACTCTTTCCTTCTGATATAACTTCAGGTTCATCATTGTCGAATTGCAGCTGTAATTCTTCGTTGTTAGCAGTCCATTTCCTCAAGGTCATTCCAGCGTTTTTCATAACGTCAATAGACGTTTTGTAAAGTCTCACAGCCTCCTCCACACTCTCAGCTCCAAGAAGCAGGTCATCGACATAGAATGCGGCTCTTAGTTTGTCTGCTAACACTGGCTGTTGCTCGCAGACCAGCTTCAGGTGGTGATGGATAGTGGCCGTGAGCATGAATGGACTTGATGTAGATCCGAAAGGTACTCTGGTCATCCTCCATTCTTGTATGTTTTTCTCCTTCAAAGGGAAACTTGGCTCTTCCGCAAACCAAAGAAATCTGAAGGCATCCCGATCCTCTTCACGAATACCAATCTGTAAAAATGCCTTCTCAATGTCGGCCGTCATGGTGAACGGGTAATATCTGAACCGGAGTAGGACTTGTAGAAGCTCGGGGTTCAAGTTGGGCCCTGTTTCCAGGCACTCATTCAAAGACTTGTACCCCTTGGCGTGAGAAGATGCATCAAAAACTATCCTTAGCTTTGTTGTCGTTGAATCTTCTCGTATTACTTCTTTGTGCGGCATGTAGTAGATGGCCTTCGCTCTGTCACTTTCTTTCCTGTCTGGCACCACTTCCGCATGCCCATTAAGCAGGTACTGCTTAATCACCTCATCATACCGCTGTAACAATCCTTCTTTTGTTGAAAGTCTCCTCAACAGACTTTCCAGACGTGAAATTGCAGTTTTGCGATTGTTTGGCAGCAGATCAGTAGCGCCTTCTTTCCATAGTAGAGCCACTTCGTATCGTTCCGTTCTTCCGAACGATCGTCTGTTCAAAACGACTGATGATTTCTGCATCCGTGTCGCCCAATTCGCGTTCGGCAATACCCATTCTGTCTAGCTCCCAGAAGGCCTTCAGCGTCTCTTCTACCTTGGCGTCAGTTGTCTGCGCTCCAAGGACACATATCATAAGACAGGAATCTTCTAGAAGCTTTCCGACTTGTGTTGAAGGACCTTGCAGCGTCCAGCCCAGTTTCGTATTAATCGCCACCAAACCATCTACGTCTCTGCATCTCATTACCTCTCCTGTGCAGAACTTCCACAATTGGTCAGAACCGACCAGCAGACTTATCCCAGGAACTAATTCTATACCTGGAAAGATTACATCGTCCGCCAGGTTCTTCTTGTCCTGCCGAAGCTGTCGCACAAATGCGGTGTCGATTGATGGTGTAGAGACGTCCTGACAGATGACTGGGATGGTAATAGCCTCAAACGTTATTTCAATGTTGTTAAATTGGCTTCTGAGCTTTACCTCCACAACGGAATTGTGCTCTATAACTTTTGTATTACGACTGGCGAACGTGTTCAGAGCAATCCTTGTTGTCCGAAGGACCCTCAATCCAAGACGTTGTGCTAGCTCTTCTTTAATGAATGAGCGTTGGCTACCTCCGTCGAAGATTCCTTTGACATAGCTGGTACCTTCGTTAGTGACCGCCCACGCCTTGAACGTTTGCAGGTATATTCCATCACTTGTCTTTCCGTCGGAGCGTGTGGCCGCGCGGGATGCAGAAACACAAATTGTCTCGTTTCCTGCAGATGAACCTTCCTTTTTCTGTTTGACGAACGCAGGATCGCACATTGTGGTTGCGTGCCTACCTCCGCATATCGCACATCTCAGTTTTCTTCGGCAATTTTTCGCCCGGTGACCCTTGAGTGTGCATCGAAAACACCTGAAGTCCAATGACAGCAGGTTCGTTTTTTCAGCTAGCTGTTTGTCGCAATCACAAGATGGTGTGTCGTGCTTCTTGGAATGACAAAAGTAGCACTCACCCGCCTTTACATTGGTGGTGCTGTACAGAGCGGATGCAGATGGAAGCAACTTCATCTTTGTCTCATTCTTGGTTCTTGGGTACTCGAGCCCGCTTCTTTCTCGGCTTTCCACCTCCACGCGCAAAAAGCGGAGCATTCCATTCAGCTCTGAAACTGAATCCGACGGAATAGTTGGTGACCTTGAAGTTGAAGCTGTAGGACCGTTCTCTTGGTCTAGAGCTGAAGAGTTACGGAAAGTCATGTTGCTGAGTTGTCTGTGATATTCGACTGTAATCTCGTAGGGTAACGCCCTGACAAGGATGTCACACAGCATGGCTGAGAAACTTGATGTGGGTACCTTCAGAGAGTTGAGGCATCGAATGTTGAGCTGGGTGGCGTCGTATAGGTTTCTCAGGCCTTTAACATCGCCGGCCGACGCAACTTGCGGTAGATTCCTAAGGGCATTCAGATGCTGTCTTTCTATTCGTCTCTGGTCTCCGAACCGCTGCTGTAAAATGGTGATTGCTTCAGCATAGCATGTTTCCGTCGTTGGTAGGCCGGCTATTGCTGCTGCCGCATCTCCAGTAAGACACCGACGAAGGTAGTGAAACTTATCTGTGGATGCCAATGTTGGATTCTTGTGAATTGCACCATCAAACTGCTCCCAGAATGCTAGCCAGTTGCTTAGCTCTCCCTCAAAAGTGGACAGTTCAAGCTTTGGGAGCTTTGGTCCTCGACTGGCTGAGTTGTCTTGAATGACGGCCTGCGCTGCCATATTCGCCACTGAATTTTCTATTCTCCGTGGTTCCAGGGCTTCAATTTTGCTTTGCAGTTCGCTGAGTATCATGACTGCATCGTCTTGATATTCAGCAGTAGCGATACACTCCTGTTCCAACTGCTCTACCGGAATGAGTGGCTCTAGCTCACCGTCAATTTGCAGAAGCTCTGCGTTGTTGGTAGTGAGCCTTTCCTTGATCGAACGGACTTTAGCAATGTCCGAGCTGGGATCCTGTAGAACTCGATGTCCGTCGTTTATAATCCTGGTGTTCTGTGCCCGTCGAGCCGAGCGCCTAGCCTTCAGCCTCTCCATTGCCAATCAGTAGTTACAATGCAATGTAGTGTCCTTCCGATGTTCCGTTTCTTTTCTTTGCCCAGTGGTCTGCTTCTGCCTGTAATTCGTCGAAGTCCGTCGAAGCTGTAGGCTTGGTTTTCTTTGGCGTGTAGCTGACGGCCTTGTGATGCAGAAGCGTCCCGGGTTTCGGCACCAAATGTTACGGAACTCATAAAAACAGAGGCAGAAAGATAGTCAATTCGGTCAGGATGACCTTACTCTTTTACTGTTCTGCTTCATCACGTTCACAAAGATTCGCGCTCGCTATCCCGCTCGTCTTCTTCATCTTCCA
>JAZHYW010002561.1:0-32671 GCA_037355805.1 Ixodes ricinus
AGTCTAGCTGTTTTTATACATGTATTTACTTTATTTTTTATTCACACTATAAGCCTTATACACATGTTTTGAAGACATTCATATGCCTAGCTCAACATCGAACGTTATTAATCACGCATACATAGTTCACACAACAAAAACACGTAAAAGAAAAAATAGAGCCATGTAAAATGTTAAATGTAAAATATAACGTATATGTAAAATATGACCAAAGCGAATGAAATGCGAGGTAAATAAGGTGGGTAATTCACACTTTGGAATTGTAAATGTAGCTTGATATAAGCATCAGAAGAACAGCCTCAAAGACCACGGGAGAATTGTTCGCGATAAGCAAACACTCACCCCCCCTCTCGCCTCCTCCACTCCCCCTCTCTTTTGTCTACTTGAGATGCGTGGCGCAGGATTTTCTCGAAAATGGCGGCGGCCGGATTTTAACTATGAAAGGATGGGAGGCCAGAAACACCCTTACGAGATGAGGATATTGTAGCAGTAAACCCGTTATTTTCTATTTCGCTTTAAAGGCCTCATCTCGCTCTAAAGATATCCGTGCTAAACACCACTGAAAACCACAACATTGAAATGTTTTATCGTGCGAACGACTGAAAATTATTCCCAGTCATCATTCCAAATCATTCAAGCTTGGGAATGCCGTATTTTCAGAGAGATAAGTCAATGACGTCGATGGCGAAATAGTCCACTCCTATTTTTTTAGTTGACTTGAAACCAGGCGTCTCATTTAGTTTTGCCTCTTTCTCTCACGTCAATCACGAGTGCGCACGCGAACCAACTCGACCCAACCGCGGGGATAATTATAGCTCTCCGCTCGCCCTTGACTCGTGTGCAGGCGACATATTTTAGGTGTGCCCGTAACCATTTCCGCTTCTCCCTCCGGTGACAAAAAAAGTGAGTGCCAGCGGAACGTTGACGAAAGCCTCGTGTTTTCACTGATTGGACGCCGAACGTATTTCTTGAGTATGACCGAGCAACGTTACTAGTAACGTTGGAACCGAGTTACTCCCGCGGTTCACATCACGTGATCAGACACAGAGCGGCAACATCGTCGCGCGCTGAACAGGCTAGCGCTTGCACGCGCTAAACTAGCGAACTCTATAGACCCTTCCAAAAAATGTTCTCCAGGCCGGTCCCATTTTAGTTTTCGTGCGTATAGCGCGTGATTTTATCGCTTTCCGAAGCAACGAACATGCGCATGCTGAGCTGAGGAGGTCCCACGCTGGTTGAGAACATGTAAATATTGGAATGGTGTATATACCAACTCATGTTTACAAACAAACCGGAGCGCCCGGAGCGCCTCTAGCGGACGCCACCGGCGCCGCGCATGCGCGATGAGGGTGTGGGCAACAAGCTCGCCGTCGCCCATAAACAAACCATTGAAATGCGATGTTGTCGGCGTCAGTGTGAGTCCCCCTGCCCTTTTTCGCGTTCGAATTGTTGGTTCTACGTCTTCCTGGCGATGTCTGACTATCTTGAGCAGCGTCAGCGAAATTACCGAGGCTCGTTACACCGCAAAACTTCGCGTGAATAATGTGACATGTGGCGATTCATTCCGCGTGGACGCCGCAGAATGTACGCTAAAGCCTGATCGCATGATGAGATTTCGCTCGCAATTTTCATTCGCGACGCCGCTCGGGCTGCAAAAGCGTGAACCGTAGCTGAGGTGGTCGACGTCGATACTGAAAATCGCAAGCAGAATCGGACCAACTGAATTAGGCATAACAAGTCGGTGATGGTCACCGGTAACAATGATCAACATCTCCTTGTATCTACTGTTTACATCGAGCCTGCTTACCAACCTTCAGATTTAAGTCTTTTGAGGCCTGCACTTACTTCTTATCGCAAGTACTGGGCCAACATTTGGTCTACGGACCGGCGTCGTCTAAGAGAGCAGACGACAAGCAGAAACGTTTGAAAGAGCAGACGACAGTTCGAACAATCAGGCGGCCGTTTGAACTTGAAGACGCACTGAACGTAGTCCGCAGGTGGTCCGCACAACTTGACGGTTTTCTGGCGTTCATGTTGGAACAAACAAATAAATCTGATGACCACAAGTATCCGTGAATTCAACCCAAAGTGCTTCCCGCCCAAGCAATCGTTGTCCGACGGTGTCTGCTTTTCCCTTTTCACGGCACATATCCAGATTCTCGGACGAACCGAGCACGTGAAAACTGACCTTCAAACCTTTCCCGACACTTTTGGTACGGCCCCAGTCGCGGCGTCTTGACGAGAAGGCAGGTTTTTGTCTGGTTCCTTTCAAAACAACGCAGGAATACACGCCTGGCATGGGGACTTCTGCCCACAGCCCCAGACCGGAAGTGCGACCGACGCGCCACCACCGCGCCATGACGTCACAGAGATGAGTTCGTGTATAGACCTTTCCAAAAAGACCGTGTGGCCGGTGCCAATTTGAGTGTTCATGCGTAGGGCGCCTGCTTTGCTCGGTTTCCGAAGCGACGAACACGCACGTGTTGGGCTACGAGGGTCGCACGCTGGACTGTGATTTTGTAAACATTACAAAGGTCTAATCTCGCGGACCACTTTCTGTGGCTCTGAAGTCAAAGTTATGGGCGCACGGGTCCCTCGCGTGTCTTGAGAGCCGATCAAAGCTGTGCACGCGCACATTTCACTTCCCAAATTCTGAAATGCCAGTGCGAATCTATTCGATTCGAAAGAGTATTCGCACACCCTAAGCTCCAGGCTTTCAGCATGGCCACAAAGCGCGCGCCCGCTCTTTTTTGGGTGGGGCTGTTCACGAGGAAGCTGTGGCGTAACTCTTTCATGTTCTCCCCTTCCGAGTGTCTCGTTTCCAGAGTTAAAAGCGGCATTTACACGAGGAGAAATCCCGAAGATTTCTCCTCAGCACACGCATCACGCGACGCAAATGTGAGGCTTTTGAACTCTAAAAAGAAAGGGTGTAGTTTTACACCCCTTTTCCATATAATGCACCCCAAAACTGAAGTTCGACGTACGGCGCACTGTCGTCGAACTGACGGTCCCAGCGCTTATAGGGGACTTGATAACTCTGCGATATAACTTATTAAACTGATAAAGTACGTACCAAGGGTTACAAAAGAAAACATTGAGGTTTTGCAATAAACCCAAAGAAACCGCGATAATTTTTTTTTGTACGCAGTAACACGTGCTTTAGCTATTTTATTAAGTTGTACCACTCGGCTATCAAGCCGCTCGTGAAAGTTAGTACCTTCGGCAAAACTTCAGTCCTCTCTCCGTCAAACTGAAGTTTTGGTGTGAATATATGGGGACAAGGAATGTAGGTACTACATTCTCTATTTCTGGGAGTGTGCGATGCGGAGGCTGTGATGTCAGCTCCGCGGCGGAGGGACAGAGGAATGCTCGTGTGGTGCAAACCATCCCGGTTTGGTGGCGGATCAGTTTTCAAAGTATATTTGTCGTTAAACGGTTTGATATAAAGTGTGGAGAGCATTAATTTTGTCCCAGGCGGTGTCAATGGTAGGAACTGCTAAACTGGACTGCAAACGCTGATATCTCTCTCGCGGCCCCTCGCCGGTGTTAACGACGATGATGAGAAGGAAATTGAGCCTGCTGTCGACGTCACGCACATCTCTCAGTGAATTTCTCCCCCGCATGCAAATACAGCTTACAGTGCCGAACTTGCCGCGCCGCCAGAAACGGCGGTTCTGTGATCGCATGCAGGTAAACGCTACATTATATTCTATGTCACCACTCCCTTTGCCATGATAGCAGGCGCAAGGGGCCATGTTTTGCAGTGTTCTACTTAGCCGGTCTATACTCCCTCTCATGAGTTCCGTGTAGCAGAGGCAAAAGCATGGGCGCTGTCGCCTTTCAGATTTGATTTCTTTTTACGAGCACTCGCGAAAGAACAGCAAATATGAATGTCCCGTGCCCGCGCCCATGCATTTGCCTTTGCTGCACGAAACTCCTGAGACAAAGTATAGAACGCTTTGTGGAGGTATAAAGTAAAATAACGGATTGCAGACTTTGGTGAGCGAACCGATGGATAACCCAAACTTCCTGATCGCTCGTCTATTTTTTTTCTCCAAGTCCAAAAGGATATCCGGAATGAAAGAAGAAAGAAAACTCGTCCGAGCCGTCACCGAGTTTTTCATTGTCTCCGTTCCTCTCAACGCCATCACAGCTTCTTGGCGCCTCCATAATAAAAGCAGTAATAAAAAATTGTAAAGAAAAAACAGTAAACGGCCGATACCTCGTCACTTACACTTCCAAACTCTGAGTTTTTTGTTTTTTTTTATATATCGAAGTCAGCCGTGTTGTAAATTTGCAATCATCGTAGAAGAAAAGAAAAAAAAACTTGATCAATGGCGTTAATAATGACTACTGACATGCAACTTGGGACAGCTCTAAATCTTTAAAAAAAAATGTCTTCGGCAGCTACTTTTACTCAAAAAAAAAAGAATGAAAGAAGCGATGAAAAGCCATGCTGGGGAGGGGAGGTGGGTGTGAAAGTTTTTGCACGCTGGAACTTTTGCGTTTATTACGCCATCTTGAAGGGTTTAGACATTAAAAAAACTTTCTATGTTGGGATTGTGAGTGGCTCTTGAAATTTTATGTAGCAGAAGAATACGGCTAGGTCTGACGTTTTTGTAAAAGTATTTCACAACATATCTCTGCATAGTATTTTTTCAACTTCATGGGACATTAGCATATTATTTACAGGAGTATTTTAACTAATTCTGCGGTGTTTTATTGTTCACATAACCGCAATCCCTTACATCAGTTGTTTTTTCTAGTAAATTAGTACATTTTTCTCAAGTTGTCAGTGTTCATTTCAATTTGTTTTAAGGCCGACCAAATAATGGGTAACGTTTTTTTAATCCCCATGAAAGTGCAATTTGGCATCTACGAAAATATTTTAATTAATTATTAGGCACTTATATGTTCGTAACTTCGTTTTCTTTTTTTATCGTGGTATGCTTTATCTTTGTACACTTTTTGTTTTGTTTTTATTTTTCGCATTCTTTTTATAGTGAATCTGCAAGAGAGCATATGTCGATGCAGAATAAAATATTGTTCGCCATTTAATCAATGTTTACAAATGATAATAATACGAATATTAAAAGCTTAAGCTACTAGGTTAAAGGGCAGTTACGCCGCGTTTCACAAAGGTAAAGTTCGTATCAAACATAAAGCCGTCTCATGGTTACCCAAATATTAATTTATTGCCAGTTACTCAATACTAACTTGGTAACTGCAGCAGCTGGAACGTCTTCTGCAGACTGTGTTATAATCTGAGGGTCGAAACTCGACCATATAGTTCAACCGGTAAGCGCAAAAATATCACAAATATAAAATAAAAATAAAAAAATAAAAAACTTCGTTGCGGCGCTAATCGCTCATTCACACTGGAAGCGGATCCGCGTTCGCAAAGCGGTTCCGAACGCGGTTGTATAAAGATTCAGTGCAATTGCACGCGCACTCGATGACATCAAGTGCGAGTGCAATTGTGCTGGATCTTAAAGGTCAGTTCTCACATGCCAGCGAAGCGCTAATGCAGCGCTCCTCACGTGCCGTCAGCTACTTATCGTCTGCCATGAGCAACAGTTTTGACGGTGAGATACAAAGCTGGTGAACGCTCCCGTCAGCACGCGCTTAGCGCGAGGTAAGCGCTACGCTTGTAGCGCTCCGCTTCATGTGTGAACAGGCCTTTATACAACCGCGTTCGCTACCGCTTTGCGAAAGCGGATCCGCTTCCAGTGTGAATGAGCGGTAAGTTTGGGGAGCGCAAGCTTCTCCGACCGGGAAATCAGGTGGTGGACAAGTTTTCAAAGCTTGCTCCGAGTCTAATCGTACTTCAAGCCGGAAAATGTAATGTCCAATATTTTGTTCTCATGCATGTTAAACATTGCCATCGAAACTACGTCAGTACACTCAACGCGCTAATTGGAGTGGCGATCTTTGCTGCAGTGGGATCCTCTAAAAATGAAGAGCAAAAATGTGCTTCCGTCTTATTCAGGACTACCTTACCGAACTATGTGAAGGGCTGACTAAACAACTATTTTATATTTCAAGTTTACCTATGCTTCGTTTCACCCTTCCATCCAGACGCAGCGGATGCTACGAGGAACAGGACCAATCAAGCAGCGACAAAAGTGCAAATCACTAGGCTTGTTCTGTTTATGATTGGTTCAGCGATGAAAAACACAGACAGAAACATGACGAACACCATGATGGTGCCCTTTTGACGCTCTCTGATTCGTCATATAATCTCGTAGCATCGGCTGCGTCTGGACGGAAAGGTGAAACGAAGTATAGTGCAAAATCTTTTAAGAAAAAAAACTCGCTTACTTTGAACGATGGTAAATCTGTAGGGGTTCCTGATTCTGGCAAAGTGCCAGTGTCTGAAATATTTTGTATTAACAAAATACAATAAAAAAAGACCGTAAAATGAACGCAAACGTTATGAAATAATATATATATTCACCGGATCAAACTTCTTCCGGCTCGTCCCAATGTTCGAAACTAAAGGCATCCTAAATTTCAGAATTATTTTCACGAGTTTTACTAGATTAAAAATGCACAAAACAGCATCACCCAGCCTCAACTCACTCACCCATAGATGCCCCCGTACCTTAGCAAACATCCCGAAACTACCTGAGCCGATACAAATCGGTCCCACCACCGATAACGTTTACTTCCGAAAGAAGATCGAGTCCCCCAGCAAGGCTCACGGAAGCGTTTTGGGACTGTTTAAACGCTTCGCTGATCATGGCACTTCTCATGGATGGATAGGTTCACTTCGATCAGTGCGAGCTTTCGAGATAGAGCTGTGCACTCGCATGGCTGCCTCAATGGGCAGGCGCTTCCGACCTATATAATTTGATGTAGCTTGGAAATTTTATAATAGAAGTTCAAGCAGACATCTTACAGCTTTTGTTCGTTAAAGTTAAGATGAATATAAGGTTCCATCAATATTAAGAAAGAGAGCTTATATCGTCGTTTTATAATAGTCCGATGAAAGGTCGGGTTTTTCCTGTGGGGACGGTTCAAGGCATAACATAGAGACTCGCCGCAGAAAAAACCCGCTCATATTGAAACCGGAACAACTGAACCGAACAACCGCCTTCCTCAATACAGCTGCGTTCAGAATGTTTCCAGGCCAGGTCATTTCAATTTAGGTGCATTTTGGCATTGTTTGTTTGTATTATTTGTTATGTAAATATTTTTTTAATATACTTATTCTTTAAAGAATAACGTGAGCATTTTTAACGTGCGTATTTACGTAATTGCAGGGGCATGAACACTAGTCTATTTCACAGGACAACTAATCACGCCTGCAGGCTTGGCTAGACATATTTCTAGATCGTGATAGGAAAAAATGCTCACTTCCTCTCCTCATAAGATATTCGCGCTTCAGAAACTCATCTCTACACGCAAGTCAGGGGTGCGTAACATGCTGGCCCGTGGTCATGACACACCGAGATGCGCTCAAAACGGCAACCAGCGCGATGATGCCAGATATTGAAAGCCAGTGCAGTTCCCAATAAGCATTTTTTAGCCCGCTTCATTTTGAGTTCTGCACTACCGATATAAGTCATGTATAGAAGCAAGCCGTAGGTTGAATTTAACGATGTAAATCTTTGTAGGTCGACGCAGGTATAACGGAGTTTGTATATTTATCTGTGTACAAAAGTCACCGAATAGACCTTTTCGTCACAGTAAGTTACCTGACCGGTGGAGAGAGGGCGCTGACACGCACGGCGCCATAAGGTGGCTTCAATTTGGTTGGTGTTGGTTTCCGCGGGCTCGTAGCTGCGTTGGTGTGTTGAGTCATTATCGCTTAATCTTTTTGATATAAATATATCCCCTGTGGTACAGAACCAATGATACAGTGGAAATAGCCCACCTTGAGAACTACGACGTAGTTACGAACCTAAATGCTGGACGTTTCGACGAACACCTTAATCTGATCATGTTCTTCGTTCGGCCAGGTGCGACGGCGAAACGACTGAAATAATGCCAAGGGAGGGTTACGGATGTCTGCGGCCGTACTGTACGAGCCAGTTGATACTAGTTTCCATAAACAAACTAATGAAGAGACTAATGCTTGGAGGCCCAGTGAAAAAGCAGGCCTACGGCCTGACTAACACTGTGCTGAATCGTAGAGAACAGGTGAACACGCAAGTTTCGTGCCACTGTTCAGTTTTTCGAGAACACTAAGGTTTTTGCGAAAATTGCCGACCGAGAAATTTCCGTGTAATGATTTATGGAATGCAAAAAAAAAAAAAGAAGCGATATTGTCTTTATAGGTTTTTTAAAGAAATTAAGTACTCGAGATATGTTTTGATGGTCCATCCTAGGCCGAGTAGGAAATTGTTTTAACTAACAGCCCTGCTAGAGTATTCATTAGCATACTGTCACAGTGTTGACCTGACGAAACAATCTGTTAAACGGACATTTTCTTACAACTAAGGGTGTGCAAATAGTGATTTTTGAAACCAAATCGAATACGAATCGAATAATTGTGGCACCGAATCGAATATGAATACGAATCGAATAATTTTCGAATAGTTTCCGAATAGTAAGTAGACAGCTACTAAAGAAGAGCAAAGAGATTATAAAACTATTTTTATTATTCTAAAATGTTTCTTAAAATTATTGTAAAAACGTGATTAGACGATAATGACTAGAGTTTAACAATATATAATAAATAAAGACAAAAGCTACGAAAATATTAGAATGCTAAACATAATATCACGGCTCACGCGGATGCTGAACATAAAATCACAGTTCGCTTTAGCCTGGCACATCCTGGAGCGTTGTACTTAGTAGGAACTCCACATTATCTTTTCATTCCTTGTAGCATATATCCTTGAATAGAGGATCAAGGAAAGTGGCAAGGGCGTGATGTGCATGTGTGCTTACCTCCAGGAACCTTGTTTTCACTGATCTGAGAAAATTCTGAGAAAACGCATTGTCGTGTGCCACTTGCGCCCTCAAAAAGCAACATCTTCACACACTGAACAAGTGGAACAACCATGGAAAGTGTTGGGAACGACTCGACACAAGCAGCTGTTGTGGCTTCTTCAATTAGTTGCACGGGAGCGGCCGAAAAGCCTCAACACTCTACTGCACTTTCTCTTCGAACAACTTCCCGCTTCTACAGAGCGGCTATACCGTTGCAACCAGTTCTAAAACGTCTCCCCGACACGCTTTCCGAAAGCGTGCACGACCAGTCTCGCGCGAAAGCGGTACCTAAAGGTTAAACTGCATGTAAGCGATTTAGCGAGTGACGAGACGAGCGACAGCGACGAGAGTCAGCAGCAAGCGACGGAGATTTCTCAGTGTCGCTCGTTGCGTCGATTGGTGTTTGGATTTCTAGAAAACGTCCTCATCGCCTTGGTCGCTTGCTCACGCCACTTTCATGCGACTTGCCTCATCGCGCGACTGACCGAGCGACAGCGAAGCGGGTCCACGTCGCCTCTCGCGTCTCTCGGCAAATCGCTTACATCCAGGTTATACTTAACACACTGGTCCCTAGTGGAGGCAACAGCAACGTACGCTGCTGCCGCTAGGAGAAGGTGAGGAGAAGAGGGTACGTATAGCCATGTTGCGGGCACGTATGGCAGGCGTGCCGGCGAGTTGATGGACGCATATGAAGGGAATCTCGATGCCGCAACACCAGTAACGACTATTCGGAAAATATTCGAAACTTTTGAAAATTATTATTCGATTCGATTAACGAATTGAATAGGGTAATATTCGATTCGTTATTCGAAACTGGCGAATATTCACACACCCCTACTTACAACATATTGAGAATATTATATAAGAGACAAACCCGTCAACTGAAGTCTGGAAGTCTGTCTTGCTGTATGATTTGCTAAAAAAATTGAATGGTGCAGAAGAACTGACCAGTATCAAGCTTGCCTCAAGTCAAATGCAGGCACCACCTCATGAATTTCTGTAGACATAGTTTTATTTGTTTTGAACAGATACGCTTTTACTTTCAGTGACGTCGAGGTAAATCCGGCATCGACCACGCTGTACAAATAGTGATTTCAATGCCGACGGCATCTTGCTCGGCGTCATATGTTACTTGCCTCAGGCGCTTTATCAACGCTGACAAGCTGTATTTAGTCACGTTTTAATTCCGAAAGCATTAACTGTCCCCATGGAGCGAGCCGACGACATCAGCCGCGTCAAACGGCACTTAAATTCTCCTGTCCCTAAGGGGTGAAGTGAAGCCGCGATCTGAGGCATCCCAGCTTTGAAGCTGCGCAAAAAGCCACGCAGAACGGCAGATAAATTCACCTCTTCAAAAGGAGCGGAAGCGATGGATTATGCTCCCAGTGGCTGGCGCGCGTCATCGAGGAACGAGGCTTTTATTGGCTCTCGTGCGGCTTGATTCCAAAAGCCGCCACCAGAAAAGCCCTCTCAATGGCGGCGCAGCGCGCGGCGGCCCGGCCTTGTGTGGCGGTGCGATGCGAGCCTCGCCGCCTGGCCTCAGCAAATGTTCATACCGCAAAAATAATTTCCCCATATAATCAAAAGCATTTTTTTTATTTGTGATAAAGACAGAACACAATGTTTTCAAAAGAAACACATAGTCACTACTTGCGTTGATTTTATCTGGCTTCTTATTTAGAATCATAAATGCGTGATCATAAATATACCTTGCGCTTTTTATTGCGCCACTAAAGCCGGGAACACATTTGCGAAAAAAAGCCGAATTTGGTGCGAAAACCGCACACGAAAATCGCACGGCAGCTAGGCTCCTCCCTTTTCCGAAAATCGGGTGCGGTTCGCGAGATCTGCAGCGCCAGATATTTTCGCATCGGCGCCTCCGAATTCCGGGCGGAGGAGCTCGGTGCAGCGAAAGCCCGGAGCAGGACGGAACGACAAGATACGTTCGGCTCGCAACATGGCGGCTCACGCAGCTTCGGAAGCAGCGCAGGCGTTCTCATCTCTACCTTCGGAGGAAACCCGTTCTGTCATCTGTCTCAAAGGGTAGTGGTTCAAAGGCTCGCGTGGCATTCAACGAGCTTTTATTGAGCAGAACGTAAGGGCGCAAGTGAGCTGAAGTTTTTAAGAGGTGCGAAATATGGGACGCTAGTTTGCCAGACTACCGGAACAGCCTCGTGAGGTCGGAACACTGGAAGGCTATATCAACGGTGCTTGGATCAAAAGGTGAGGTTTTACGCGATGGATGCAGTTGTGCAAGTTTCTACGAACACATACAGGACAAGCCAGTTCTTCTTTTCGTCTGTGCATGCTTGGCAGCCACCGGCGCGCATTCCACCTCATGTGGCTCGTCTTCCGAAAATCGTAAGCTACGATTTTCGCAGCCTCCGATTTCCGTTCGAATTTCGGTTTGTTTTTTCGCAAATGTGTTCCCGGCTTAACACTTAACCACTATCGCTTAAAAAGCAACTCCGCTTCAGTTTTTTTTTTTTTAAACAGTGCGAGTTTATTTGGTATTACCCAGGAAGATTACACGTCACATATTACGACCTGAGTTCGGTATAATTGTTTCATAAACGGTTCGGCAAACTTTGCAAGGCTCCAAGTTGCAGAAATCAATTTACCCTAGCGGGCGAATTGAGGCGTACGCTACCAACAGCGCAGTAAAGCTACGGCGTTGGCGTAGCCAACGTTTAGCTAAACAGTCATCACCAATGCCCCCCCCCCCGTCTTGTTTATTTTTACTTCTCCGGACAAGCATAATGGATGACGTCAGCAACGTTTCCTCTCGGCGCCCGGCGGTGTCCATGTGATTGGCGTGCGCGCCTGCGCAGCGCGATTCTTGGAGCCGTCCGGCCGTACCGCCGTTAAGGCACGGCCACATTGGCGTCGCGGAGGCCTGCGGCGTGACGGTCGGCGCTGCCGTTTGCCGACCGAAACCAGTTTTCGGCTTCTGCTGCACGACGGACGGCGCCGCACAGTCAACCGCTCCTTGCACGGTTCAGAGCGCGCCGCCGCTCGCCGCAGAAGAGGAGCCAATGGGAGGTGGCGTAGATAGTGACGTCGCGATGCCATGCGCAGCGCTAAAACCGGTCCGCCGCCGCGCGCACCGTGGCCGCGCGTCTTTCACGTTCCGAAGGACTGTTTCCTGTCGTCTGCTATCCCTATCTTCCCCCCGATGCCCGATGCCTTCCGCAACGGAGCGGTTCCCTTGAAACTGTGCGACTCTTTCCGCCTTTTATATGACAAGACGCAGCCAGACTACCTAGATAATGACGCTAAGAACAACCGCTAAATTGTAGGAGAGGGATTCGGAATTACAGGCGAGTTTCTCCGTGGCACTTGTTGCATGTCGTCTGTGTTGTGACAGATGTTGTGTTGATTTGGGGACACTTTCGAAAGTAGCCTTCATCTCTGGCGTGCCGGCGGCCGGGGCAGCAAGCGCTGGCCTGTCGCTTCGGTGCTTCGGTAGAACCAACTCGGCCGAATTCAAAACCTGCGCCTTCGCTTCAGAGCGCGCGACGTCGCAAGATCAACGAGCAGGCTAGGATAATCACATTCACGCTGATCGCCAGGTCATCATGGACCCCTACCATGTAGGCAGCGAGTGCGGTTTCAATGCTGGTATATGCGAAAAATGAAAGCCGAAACGGAAGAATCTAACGAAAGAGCAGACGACGAAAGAGCGGGAAATCCGACGGGAGACGCGATCGCGAGATCCAGCGCTGTCACGTGACGCCCGCAAAACGGAGGCCAATGTGGACTCCTCGCGTTGTGACGTCGGACGGCGGCGCCGTTCACGCTAGTGTGGTCAGGCCTTCACCGCCATCTCCCGCGTCACAATTGCCGTCGTCGTCTCACCGTCTGGCATTTTTGTCTCGGAGTTTGGTTTGCACTAGGTGCGCAGACTGATGTCGCAGTTGTGCAGACGTCGTCGAATGTCGTAGACACCAAAGCATGCTAAAGAGTGCAGTGCAGACGACACTTGCGCCTGGCAGACGCTCACCGCAACGGTGGCCCGCCGGCCTGCCCCAATCCTGCCCATCGTTGAGTAGTAGATCTCGTGAAATCTCGTACCACGTGATAGCCATATTTTGGCGGCCCGATGCCAATGTTGCCAGACGGAGCCGAAGTTTCGGTTTCGATTTCTGCTCATATTTAAACTAAGATTTAACAATATATATCCCATTTTTCCCGAAGCCAATGACATTGTGCCTTTTATAAATGCTTTTTAATGTGAAATCACTTATTATCCCAAAATTTGAGAAATCGAGCGAGTTGCCTTTTAAGTAAATTTCCGCTGTCATAATTAATTTGCCCCTCGTCTGTCTTAGAGACATCTACATACTCCATATGCGCCAGTGCTAGCGCTAATTCCTTTCCTTAAGGCTCTGTTATACTCCGACGTAATGCGCGCGCCAGCGAACGCTGGCCGAAGTCGGCTACGTCACGTCAGTCACGCCGCGCGCGTCGAAAATTCGCCCTCTTTATACTCCGGCAGCCCAGGCGGCTTCCGCGGTGCGCGTCGGTGGGCCGCCAGCGCGGCGCATGCGCAGAATCTGACTACGAGGGCACGTTTCCTGCGAGAGTACGCCACTGGTTCCTTTTCGTTTCGAATAGCAGACGAAAATTCTCGCGCTTCTTGACCTCCAAGTTTGAGCGATAACGTGGACGTACCTTGCACGACGAAAACTCGCGCTTACACTGTTGGTGCACCGCCTGCGCCGCAAGCGTAGGCGGTCAATGTACATACGGTACATCTTTGACAAGCGCACGGTCTACGGTACTCAAGCTTCCTGGTGTCGTAGACACACGGGTGAGGACGAATTCCCTCGATCAGCTTCTCGACGACCGAGTCCGATTCTTCGAACCTGACGCCACACAAGTGGGGCTCCCGTCGTCTGCTATTGCTCGTATTCGCCGCGCTTCCCGCGCGAGGGCTGCCGGGAGCCAGCGCGTGATGCATCCTGGTCCGGCGTCGCTGGCGCGGCCGGCGCGGAATACGGCATGCTCCATTTTGGCGTCGAGGCGGTCAGGCTGCGTCGAACGCCGCCGGTCGCGTCGGTTACGCCACGACGCCGGAGTATAGAGCGTCGGGTTTTCGCCGACGTGACGTCGCTGTGACGCGCTCGCACGCGCGCACGCGTTACGTCGGAGTATAACAGAGCCTTTACTCTATCCGGTACGCCGACGGTGAAAATACTTAGTCATAACCTGTTATAACCTAAAGTGCAGAAATCGTGCACATAATCATGGCATGCAGTTATGTAGTAAAAGTATCACGCAACACTTCACGATGCAAGACAAAACAATCGCGGTATATAACGTGACACCGGACGAAAAAAGAACTGCAACGCCTTCGCCAAAGCGCGGAGAGGAGAGGAGCGAAGATTTGAAACTCCCTTACGGCGTCCGCATCACGTGATTCCAAGATGGCATCACCTATCCGACGGAAGGTGAAAAGGGCTTTGTTTCCAGAGTACCGAAACTGCCAAGCTTCGTGCCGTGGCGCTCAAATAGACCGATCTCAACAGCCAGATTGACTACGTCACCGCTGCCGCAATGCATCGCGGAAATTTTAGTTTTTCTGTACGTGCGATAACCTCGCTGAAGCTCTGTGCGTGAAGAGCACAAGACGGCACAAGCCCCCTCGTGCGCTGCCGTGTGCCTACTATGAACTAATGTTTTAGTGGCGTCCCACATGCGTCAAACGCCTTGGTGAGATCGCTATAGGGTGTATTCACTGGCGGCCATATCCGTGTGCGCTAATGCTGAGCACGTGCTGATGGCTAGCTTCCACAGTTATTTTGCAACGTGCACCCCGCACCATCAAGATTGCCGGTCTTGGAAGCCTATTAATGTGAGCTCGTTCTGAGCATGCGCTCTAAACAGTGACCTCAAATCTGGCGGCCAGTGAATACGCCCTATATTCATGCATATCCGTGCCGCCATCTTAGAGCCTCGCATAGTGCACTGTACAATACCTGTACGCATACTTCGCGGTTGGCGTTTTCGCCAGGTCTTTCAGGTAAGTGTGTGGCGCCGTTAATAGCCACTTTAAATTATTTGTGGGGTAATGTATATAGAATGCAGTGACTAGCTGCACTTGTGCGATCATAACTCTCTGGTTCACGTTAAAGACCTCAGGTTAGCAGTCAGACCGCTCTGTTCAAATATCTTATTTTGAGATGTGTCGCCTATCACTGTCTAAATATCCAGAAAGACTGATAATTCACTCGGTAATGGTGGTCTGTTTCATGTTCCTATTGCAGTGGCGAATACTTTTGTTACTGCTTCTTCCCATTAAACGTATCAGTTGAAAGTCGGCGCTTGTCATGTGTCCTGTGTCCCCGTCGTTTGCGCGCTGTGTTTCCTTTTTCAAACTTTATCGCCTAGAGCTTAGCAGCTCATTTCTCTCATCACATTAAGTTTTTGGTATTTTCTTTAACTACACTTTTTTAGCATTGAAAAGACCGTCGTATACACGCAACAAAATTTTATGGACTTATCTACAACTGCATACAACATTTTCAGGACTGAACAGAAACAGGATAGAATAATTGGAACACAGTCTCAATCTCTTGTGATAGCTTGAAAATATAATTATTGATAAATTACCCAATCGTTGACGAACGAAGCGTTAGGGTGCAAATTAGCTGGTAAATAATTAACATAATTTAAGTCAAAACCCCAGAGTGGAGAAAGACGAAGGACAAAACAACACACGAAAACTCAAACATAGCTGTGTTTTATACAAACTTTGAAACAGCGCTAAAAACACAAGAGACAAGAACGAGAAGTAGACGAACACGAACACGACACAGCGTCGTGTTCGTCTACTTCTCGTTCTTGTCTCTTGTGTTTTTAGCGCTGTTTCAAAGTTTGCATTATGAACCAACTAGCCCAACTTCACGCCTTGTTGCTGTGTTTTATACTTTGTGTGTTGTTTTGTCCGTCCTTCCCCCAGTCTTGAGGTTTTGTCTTAAATTATGTTAATACCCAAGCATCAACGAGAATGCTGGTAACGTAAGTCTACGCGCCGCACGCCCTCGCCTTCCCAGTATGAAAAATTCCCAGTAAATAATCAAAATAAGCGTTGACAAAAGCTCGTGCAAGATGCCATTTGTGTTAGGTTTTTGCTTTAGAAGAGGTTCTGCTGAAAATGCCAGTAAAGGCAAATTGTGTAACTACACCCATAGGATGCCTCTTGGTGCTTGGGTAAATTAGGGAAAGGTCTATTGTTTTTCTGGCCAGATGAAGCTTGCAGCGAAGTTCAGCAACGATTTCCCTATGACGATTATCACAGCAGTTGGCCGTCGACGCTCTCTTTGTAAATGATTACTGCATACGAATGGATCTGACGGTAAGTCACGAGAATGGATTGATGTGAAATCAATGACACTTTAAACCTCAATCACGAAAAATAGTTGTGCCATCATTCACTTTACCTGAGCAACAAGATGCATCTCACTCCCTTGGCGCATCCAGTGACATACCTATCCAAGACTGTGCTGTCAAGGCTTCATTAATGTTCTTTTCTTTTTTTTTTGCGCCACATGGTAGGAAAACAGCAATGTACTCTACAAAAACTCAGATGACAACCGCCCGAGTGCCCATCCACTCAAGACTGTTTGCTTAAATTGCATTAAGAGTCGCCCGGACGTTGTGCTTCAAATTTTACATGCAGAGCTACTCCTTACATTGTTTTTATGCTTCATACGAAAAGAAAGCAATAGACCCTTTTTTTCTTCTTCTTTTGCAAACGCCATTATGCGGTGCTCTATCGCCTGTGCCCTAACAATATGCGTTTAGGGAAAAGGGCATCCTGGTGGTTGAGCTTATCTTGAGGTAGATTTGGACCCTTGCCTTTTGATGGCTTCCCGCGCTCCAAAACCCAGAGTGAGCGACCACTCAAAAGGGGCTACCCTGTTCTCTTACTTTCGAGAAAACTAAAGAGCCAGAAAAATATCCTCGACTTCTTGTAGTTTACTCTGAAAGTGACACTGTGCATTTGTCTAAAGTATCCCCTTTTTTATTGCAAAGCACTTAGAACGAGTGATCGGAAAACGCTATAAGGCAAAAAAGCTAGCCGTAAACCTCCTTGATAGGTCAATAAACACCCCCACTGTAGACTGGGCTATGATCAGACCATCCGTTAAGCAAAGAAGGAGATTAATGATGATCAACTTCAACCGCCACCATACGCATGGCAGAGCTTAATGGTGTCCAATTGGCTGTCGACTACATAACCAGGAAAGGTTTCCTCGCTCAGTAGCATACACTGACTATGATTTTTTTTAAAGGAGTCATATCGCTGAAACGTGTCACAAACCCGCTTGTTTCTGAATTGCAGAACAAGATTATTTTAGCCTCAAACAGCAACATTCGCCTAATTTTATACTGTGTACTTTGTCAAGTTGGCACCGCGGGAAATGAAGCGGCCGATTCTGCAGCAAGTTCTGCTAACAAGAGACAAGTAGACTTGCATAAAATACATTCTAAAGACTATCACGTGTCTTTGAAGTGGTGCATTTGATTAAAGCGGAAACTTCAGTGGAATACTGAAATGCACAGCAAAGACATGCAGTAAAACCATGCATAAGTGAATTAGAGAGCGGTCGGCATCGGGAGCGCTTCTACGAAGTGATTCTGTGCCGGTTACGAATTGGTCATACGCGTCTCACACATGGTCACCTCTTGAGTGGGGAGGACACCCCAGTGTGTGAACACTGTAACATAACTTTAAGCATCATGCACATCCTAATTGAATGCCACACATATGACCAATACCGTCATAAACATTTCTCTCAACTATATAAAGAACATGCCCCAGTACACCTAGCCCTGCTCCTAGGTAATGAACCACTCATTTCACGTAAGTACGTATTTATTTTCTTACTTACATCGGCCTTATACACCGACTGTGATCTTATTCTCCACCCTGAACTCGATGACCATATCTGTTACGCTTATACACGCGCATTTTTATAGTTTATCACAACACCAGCTACTATAGCCCTTTCCTCTCTTTAACCCTCCTACTGCAATAGTTCAGGCACTCGGCTCATTATAGCTTTAGATGCTGATGTGCAATTAACCCCCATGCAATCAGTCAATCAACGTGCTATTTTGAACTTTGTGCTTTTTTTACAACTACTATGTTGGTGTTTTTATCTGGACGCTGTTTTTCTGCATGTTGTTCCTCATAATATATAGTACCCTGTGTATAATATTTTGGTCTTCTCATGTGTCTAATGCTGATGTATAAGTGATGTATTGATGTTGTCAGTGATATATGTGTAAATTTGTCTCTATTCTGTGTGTGTGTGTGTGTGTGTGTGTGTGTGCGCGCGCGCGTGTGTGTGTGTGTGTGTGTGTGTGTGTGTGTGTGTGTGTGTGTGTGTGTGTGTGTGTGTGTGTGTGTGTGTGTGTGTGTGTGTGTGTTGAGTTGAGTTGAGTTGAGTTGAGTTGATGTGAGTTGAGTTGAGTTGAGTTGAGTTGAGTTGAGTTGAGTTGAGTTGAGTTGA
The DNA here is from genome assembly GCA_037355805.1 of Ixodes ricinus. Taxonomy (NCBI): domain Eukaryota; kingdom Metazoa; phylum Arthropoda; class Arachnida; order Ixodida; family Ixodidae; genus Ixodes; species Ixodes ricinus. The sequence continues at coordinate 18,465 of JAZHYW010002561.1, forward strand.
GTTGAGTTGAGTGTGAGTTGAGTTGAGTTGAGTTGAGTTGAGTTGAGTTGAGTTTGCTGAGTTGAGTTGAGTTGAGTTGAGTTGAGTTGTTTTGCTCGTGCTGCTGGACCTTGCCCCCCCTGTAGGCCATCCGGACCCGGTCAGGCGACTTTGTCTCTCTTTGTGCCTTTGGACCCTCCAAGAAGTGTTCCCTATCGCCTCAGAAAAAAAGTGATCGATTTATAGTGTGCATGATGCGCGAATTTAGGACCTGTCAAAAATATACTTGTGACGGCTTAAAGCTCAACTAGTTGGTTTATTGCTGATAAATGGTGCCAGCTGAACATGAAGGAAGGTTACTATACGGAGAAAAACAGAAAAAGCAAACACACCGCTGGACCAGTAATTGTTCAATTAAGTTTACCTGTTTTGTCTATATTGCGTTGCACCTAATATTTCTTTATTTGATGCACGTTAAAGAACCCAGGCTAGCAGTCGTAGTATTGCTCTGAATAAATTTATCATCTACATTGGGTAACAGTGTCGCCATGTTCTGTCTGACTAAGCTTCCCGCTGTGTATGCACTTAACGACTAAGTTGGGGGATCGAAGGCCGAGAAGGCTGGCGTACACCAGCACGGAACACGTGAAGCGAAAGCTCGCGCTCCAGATCCCAGGGATCCTGGAATTCAATCCTTACTCATGCCTGTTTCAATGTGAATAAGCATTGTACCGGCGTGCGGTCTTGTGACACTACTGCGTGATGCACGTTAAAGACCCCAGGCTAGCGGCTCTACTGCACTGGCTAAATTTTTCATCTGCAGTGAATTGTAATGTGGCCATGTTCTGGCAGGCTAACCTCCCGCTATGAGCAACTACAACTAATTACTTTTTTTATATAACAGAAAGATAGAGATAACACAGAAGTAAGCAAATGAGTACCCTCGACTGGCTACTCTGATAGAGCATCGACAAAAAATAAGAGTGTCCGAAGAATAGGACGAAGCAAGAGAGAAAAAGGATCAGGACACACACTTCGGCGTAAACGCCCACAGATATTTCAACCTGCGACGTCTCTTAGTGCACAGTCACAGTCGAAACGCTTTCATTGTCACAAAAGTCAGACTCACATTCAGGGTCATAACAAGTCACAATTACGTTCGTATTCGTAGTCACAAATATTCACAGAGTTTCCACTGTCATAAGTATCGTTAGAATATAGAAAAACAATTACTGTTGCAGGTTTGTTGCTATTCTTGCTATACAAATTGGGACATTAGTGGGACACGTTTCGACCTGTCGAAACTTCGCATTCAACTGTGTTGTCACAGTCGAGCATGCGTGTGTCTTCAAAGACTAATGTCGTTGAAGTTGTCCGGAAGCGTTGCAATTCGAGGTCGAGTCATTTTGCTTCCGCCAACTGTTCGTAAGGAACTGCGGGTCGTTCCGTGCAGCACAGTTTGACCCCAACTCTGGTGAGTGCGTCAGCTGCGCCGCTATTTTGTGCCCGTGACGAAGCGGATGTCGGTGGTGAATTCCGAAATGTGTTCCATCTGTCGCATCTCACGCGGAACGTGTGCCGTGCTGTTGGATGCTAGCGCGTAGGTCAACGGCTTATGGTCTGTCAAGACGAAGAAGCTTCTGCCTTCCACGCAGTGGCGAAAGTGCTTGATGACAAGGTATATTACCAGCAGCTCACGTCCAAAGGTACTGTATCGCCGTTCTGTCGGATTCAGCTTCTTCGAAAAGAGGGATAGTGGTTGCCAGTTGTCTCCATCTTGTTGTTGTAGAACCGCTCCAACAGCTCCATCCGAGGCGTCGACCATGATGGAGATTGGTGCGTTGCTTTTGGGGTGGCTGAGAAGGGTGACCTCTCTCGAAAGCTTGGTGGGCGGTTGGCGTCTAATGGATTGGCGCTGTCTTTATTTCGGTGTCTGGCAGTAGGTCGTAGAGGGGCTCGCAGACTTCGGTGCACTGTGGTATTAATTGACGAGTCCAAAAAATTCCCAAAGTTTCTTCCCCGTTGGGGCTGTGGAAAGCTTCGGATGACTGCGACTTTCTCGGGTAATGGCTGAATTCCACGGTTATCAACGTGGTGGCCAAGACATTCAAGTTCGTTGACGCCGAATTCACACTTCGTCGGATTAACGACAAGTCTGTTTTCTTGGAAGCGCGAGAGTAGTTGTCGTAGATGTTCGGCGTGCTCTTCCTGAGTGTTGCTGAATACAAGGATATTGTCGATATACGCGAAGGCAAATGACAAACCTCGGAGGATTGTGTCGATAAATCGTTGAAAGGTTTGTGCGGTGTTGTGGAGTCCAAAAGGCATTCGCAAGAACTCGAACATTCCAAATTGTGTGATGACAGCCGTCTTGAGAATGTCTGCCGGTTCTATGGGGATCTTGTAGAATGCCTTGATGAGGTCCACTTTGCTGAAGACCTTCGTGCCCTGTAGGGTGACACCAAAGTCCTGGATATGAGGGATGGGGTAATGGTCGGGCAGAGTACACTTGTTTAATGATCGGTTGTCCCTTTAGCGCGCTAGTCCCCGATTTTTTCGGGGCCATGGGAAGTTCGGAAGACCAGGGACTCGAAGATGGACTTATAAAACCATTTTCATGCTTGTGTTGGGACTCATTCTTGGCTATCTTGAGGCGGTCGGGGGCCAGTCGACATCGTCTGGCGAAAACCGGGGCCCCTTTCGTCACGATGTGATGGGTGATGGTGTGTCGGATGGCTTGATCAGAAGCAAATGGGCGAAACACGGCAGGAAATTCGTCGGCGATGGTTTGCCAAGGAGAGCTCGTTTCTGCTCGTGGAAGAGCGAGTTTAAAGGGGTATTCACACGAGGGAGAAATCCCGGGATTTCTCCCGGCACGCGCATCCCACGACGAAAACGTCAGGCTTTGCGATGTGCAAAAGCCTCGCGTTTTCGTCTCGTGATACGGGCGTGCCGGGGAGAAATCCCCGGATTTCTCCCTCGTGGGAATACCCCTTAAGAGGAGGGGACCATGACACAATAACTTGGACACTGAATTGCGTCTCGCTGTCAAGAACTTGGTTTCTTCTCAAGTCCACGGTCAGTGCGAATCGACGCAGAATGTCTGCTCCTATAATCGCCAGCCGAACGTCCGCGATGATAAATATCCAGTGGAACGTCCGGCGGAGTCCGATGTTTAGCGTCAGAGACCTGTCGCCGTACGCTTTGATCGGCGACCCGTTAACAGCCTGGAGCGGTGGGGACTCTTGGCGGCACCGGCGGTCCTCCAGCGTAGGAGGTACCACGCTTACCTCAGCCCCGGTATCTACCAGGAAACGGACCTTTGTGTTGCGTTTCGTGACGTAGAAAAGCCGGCGTGAGGTTTGGATTTTGACGTTGGCGGCCTTCAGCGGGTGCCCATGTCATTTCCTGACTAGTTACATGGTGGGTGGCATGCTCTGACTTGGGATCCGTATCTCTGGTGGTACCGCACACTCTTGGATGGGGAGACCCAGCTCTTGATTCACTGCGGCACCGGGCAGCGTTATCTCGTGGATTGATGGTCAAGGATCGGGAATGTCGTGATTCGAGGTTAGGAATCTCACGACTGAGCTCGCTCACCCTGGCCTTTATGGGATAGTTGAAGCTAAGGGGTCGAGAGAGCTGGGATCCGATGTCGGTCGCAGTAGTACACGGCATTCAGAAGGTCTTATGGCGCACCGCTGAGATGGCAGAAGAGCCTCCGTCCGTGACTTGGTTGGCCATAGGAGCAAGCGTCGAGGTTCCGTCGGTGGTAGATATGCTCAAAATCATCCGAACTTGGCTTGGTAGGCGTTGGAGAAAAAGTTCTTTAAATATAAATGTGTCCATCGTCATGGCAATGTCCCCAAGGGAGTGCTCCATGCGTCTCAATACTTCTGTAGGTTTGCGGTCGCCCAGCGCCTCGGCAGTCAACAGCTGCGGAAGACGCCGTTGCTTAGACTCTGTGGTGCGACGAATCAGTTCTTTCCGTAGAGTCTCGTAGGACAGATCTGCGGATGGAGAACGCAGAATGTCGCGAACCACGGATGCGGTTGACTACGGACGGGCCTCGACGACATAGTCAAATTTCGTCAATAATGAGGTGATCCTGCTCTTCCGGAAAATTGATTCCTCGGTCAGGAACGACAGCTTGAAATCTGAAGACCAGAACTTCGGGAACTTGATGCACAGAGTCGTCGCCCCTAGTGTCGTCGGGGCTCCGGGAGAGGAGCCATCGTCTCCGAGGCTCATGAGGGGGACACAAAGCTGGACTCACCCAAAGAACCAGGGCTATAGGGCAGCGCAGTTGGGCTTGGTCGGGGGTAGCTCGGTTCAAGGTTACCAGTACGTAGGGTGTGGAGGCTTGGTAGATCACACTCTACATATCTATTTTCAATATTTACACTACCCTTTTACTAGCTCATCGTGGGGCCTGTCTCCGAATCCCAGGGTCCGTGCAGCTCGTGCACTCTAAGAAATGGCTGCGCGTCGACCTACCCGCAAAACACTCGAAGAGCCAATCTCTGCGATATACGAAATCAGCTCAGCGAACTATGAGGCTGAACATTTGTTTAGACCTCAAAATTAAGTCTCCGCTGTGGCATTACGCAATGCAAGAATGACGCTTTGCATTGCGTAATGCCACAGCTCAGATTTAATTTTGAGGTCCAAACGGATGTTCATCCTGATCATTCCCTGAACTGATTTGGTAAATGGCAGAGATTGGCTCTTGGAGTATTATGCGGGTAAGTAGACGCGCAGGCAGTTCTTGGAGTGTGGTCCAGGCGCCTGGTGTCCCTTGCTCGTGCCTGCCCCGTGAGCTTGGCGCCGTTCAAACGCTTAATAACTGCCGGTAGCTGCCGCTACAGGCGTATAGATATTTATAGCTAAAGTGTCTCTGTCGGGCCTTTATTTCCAAGAAAGTTGCAAATGCTTTTCGAGGACTTGCGCTGGACACACGGCGACAGCCAGTGGCCTAAAGTTGACAATACGATGATGTCGTTAGTGGGATGACTTGGCATGAAAGTCTGGATATCCGCTCGTTCAGTGTTGTAGACTGGACAGTTGGAAATGTGTTCAACATTTCCTGATATACTACATGCCCTGAATTTGGGGCTGGGATTTAAATCCCAATTTGTATTTGCGCTGGTTCGTGTAGGCTACATTGAATATCAGTCGCTAAAGCAGCGTGTTCAGACCTTTTGGGAGGCCTTTTTTCAGAAAGTATTATAAAAGAAGGTTAATGTGATGAAGGAAGATGTGTTGATATGTAGATGTCCAGGTCTTAAGGAAACGTTTTTTTTCCCCTAAGGTTCTGATGAGTTGACGTCAGTCCACTTTAGTGAGAGGTATGTCTTTAGAAAGCTATATGTTATGTCTGCGGGCAGCCGCAACGTCTGCTTATTATTCCCGGGAGACTACAGTGACCTGGTATCCACTGAAACACAATGTGCTGTCCATTCGTTACTGCCTTGGCGTAAAGGAATAGAAGTTCATAAACGAATGCCGGATTAGTGTATTTGCAAATGTTTTTTTTAACCATTATGGTGCAGCTTGTGAGTCTGAAAAGATGACACATTTATGTCGTAAACTAAAGACCAGAATGTGCTGCGTTTTTGTTTTTTTGTTTTTTTAAGCCATTGAGTTTAACGGCAGCGGACTACTATTTCTAAAGAAGAGATAAATAATCTTGAGGAAGAAGAGTTTACATTGGTTGATCCGTCGGTATATATATAGATGCATAAAGTCAGTGTATCTAGTTTGTATATGTTATAATGTGTAATGTGGAAGAACTATATTAGACTGTGAGGATTTCTTCTCAAGCCCGTCTATGTGGAGGGGCATACTGGGTGGAAGCAAGATCCAAGGTGGACAATGAGGAGCTTTGGAGGGGGCAGAAATTGTGGTATATCTTACTGTAGAAGTGCGATGTGCTAGGAAATCTCCGAGTTCGGACGCCTCAATTGTGCATTCGTAAGGTGATGTCGACGATGCTGAGTTTTATATCTGAGATACACGCGAAGAATTTCCTGAATACCCATGATTTCAAGCGGAACTGCTCAGGCTTCAGCAAATATTGGTACTGTGGGTGAATCTGCTGTCACTCCGATACATCGCCTTAAATATTTATTCTTTCCTGCCTGGAGATTCTTTACATTGCTCGAACATATGTGGAGTACCGGTAATGAATATCGCAGCACAACAAGTCATCCACAAGATAATTTTGTAATCCGAGCATGGAATACGAGGATTTACATCAAGATCTACCGTTCAAAGAGCGAAGATTATAACAAGCGGGGTCTATATTTTTCCTCAACTGTTTGATGTAGGGCGTCCATGTCAAGTTTCTATCTATAATTAATCCCAGAAATTTGGTTTTGGAAGCATAGCAAACGAATTTTCCTACAAGGACTGAAGCAAATATTTTCATTGACATGCGAGTGAACGCCATTGCCTCTGTTTTATTGTTTTTATTTTGTTTTTTTCAGGTGAGAGGTTGAGTCCGCATGATTGAAGGAAGTTACTAACTACTCGAACGGCCTGTTTGAAGCTTCCGAAGAAGGTATCTTGACTGCAAGATCTAATAGTGCAGACTTTGGTTATGAGAGCAGGAGTAGATGTCTCTCAATTAAGTTAAATGTAATGTCGATATCAAGTGAAACACATTATGTATAAAGAAAATGCTATCTTAAATCAACAGTTGCTAGTCCAGCGGTGTGTTTGCCTTTTCCGTCTCTCTCTGTATGTAACCTTCCTTCATATTCAACTGGAACCATATATAACAAAAATATACCATTGGACGGTTCACCAAACCATTCCCTATGCTGCACAAATGGCTAAATTGGAACATTTTGAACATTTGATAATAGTTATAACGTGAATGATTTTTTTATTTTAAGCGTGCACACCAATTAAATCACAAAACTTTTTGAAACTTAAAAATGCACAACACAATAAATGAAATATTTCTGAACCACAAGTAGGCTAGCTTGCAAATTTCTGAAGACTTCCATCGCGCTCAAAAATGATATTACAACTTTATTGGATAAAGTATCCAGGCAGTATCTCGCCTTAAATATTAGCAGTAAATGGGGGACAGCGGGATTAAAAAAAAAAACTGAAATATTTTATATCGAAGAATTATTTTGCCTACAGGTATAGAAATAGTGACGTGCATGAAAATTTAACCATCCACTTCTGCCATATAAAGAAAATCATTGTACTTATTTACTCATACACCGACTCAGTCAGATTTTTGAGTAGACGCTCAAGAGGAAAGTCAAGAGACCTAGGAGACGTGTTTAAAGCAGTAAAGTGAAGTTTATGAACTGTTTTTCTAATTTTGTTTCAGAGACAGAGAGAAACACTCCGGTCTTCAAACATTATCACTCTTTAGATTTGATATCACCCTTTCTGTGTTGTCAACGTCGCAGCAAAAACTATAGGGACAACTACACTAGCGGTATGAATAATGTAAACACCCCCCCCCCCCCAACGGAATTTTGTAGAGTGTGCAACTTTCGCCGAAGTACAGACGCTGAAATCAAATTAAATACACAAAACTAGCAGATGGGGGAATATTTTACAAATTGTGAAACACTATCACGACCGAGAGGGTAGTTTTTGAGGCTGCTGGTGTCGGACATTTCCGGCAGACTAGTCTAACGAAATATGTAGAGCCGTCAGACTAACTAAACTTACCGAAGCAAATAAAATGTCTTGGAACATTATAGTAGGAGCCTCTAATGCCGTTACCACGTATATCAAAGATTCACACGAAGGTCATATTAAAACGTGTCGAAAACAATTTTCGACGTTAAAGAAAACTATATGCGGGATGATTCATTTCAATCGAGCAGAGGGGTGCTATAATTTTTCTCCAAATTCTAATCTATTGGGACACATATCCCTCCGAGGGAATGCTCTGCATATAAAAGTTTAGATATGTCCAGTTTTAAATAAATAAAATCCTAAGGAGCTGGGAAGGACGACGGGTTTCTGGCGATTGTCGTAAATTACTTATTTGATTCGCGCTCGATGCCAAACTATGTGCGACAAATCTTCATATTTTGTTTAAAGTAAAGTAGATATAATTCAACAAGAAAACAATTACATATATGTTGTTTTTTTGTATTGATTTTTTTATTATTATTATTCCTGAGCACCTGTTTCTGGCGGACAATTTTGCCCCGAACATCCGGTTTTTGTTCCAGATAAAGAAGTTCTTTTTGTTATCTCATCAAATGGATGACACGTACAGCACAATCCACTGCCTACCAAACGATATAATGTGTGTGGTACGAAGGTTTGTTTATACTAAGAAATAAAGTATGTAAAGCGATGCAATTCCAGATTTCGTTCAAGCTCAACGCACTCAAAGAAATAATTTTCTTTTTTCCAATCTCATATTGTTTTGGAGAGTTTTTTAGCCCGACAATAGTTCGTACGCCGTAAATTCTTAGAGTCAGGGCGCGGAGTTTCTAAATATTTTTTTAAAAGAGCCATGGCCCTCTGCGGGTTATTAACAATTTCTGGCTGTGCCAAGTTCGAAAACGTCTGAAGCCTAAACTGTTGGCGGTATATGCACTATACTTCAAAAAAAATTACATATATTTTTTTCGTACTTAATGCCAAAAACGTTTATTGCCGGCGTCGGAAATTTATAAAAATATATAAAATACCACCTTAGACGACAATTATGCTCAAAAAGGTGGTTTTGTTATTTTTAACGTTTTTTTAAGACTACTATGGTTAAATTCATACTGCTTAAGGAACATGTAAAAAGCTTTCGGTGACTTGAATTAAATTTTCTTGGCGCTTGTTTACATTATGTAATTATTAGGAAAAAAGGTGTGTTTTCTCTCTTTTCGATTTCGGTATATGCGCCTTACATACACCAAAAAGAAAATGTTTTTGTCACTTGGCATTGTCTTTTTACGTTTTTATACTCAACACACAGTTGGTTAGTACTCAAATGTTCTTTCAGAGTACGGGGTCTCGAGACATGCGACAAAAGAAAAGTTCTTATAGCAGGTTTCTGGAGGTTGTAGTCTGTGTCACGTTTGAAGCAGTCAACACAATAGTGGCATTTAGATTACGTATATGAGAGAACGCAAGTAGTCTGTGTTTGCGTTAGCGTTGAGTGTTCTACACCAGTGTTGCGGAGTTGCCACTCCAGAGTTGGAATGATTCCGGAATCATTCCGCACTTTCCCTACCCCGGAATGGAATGGAAATGGAATGGGGGCATCACTGGGGGGACTGGAATGTGAATTAAATTTTGTCCGGAATGGAGTGGGAATGAAATGTGCTGGGTTCCAATGCGAGCTGTATATAATTTCATCTGGGGCCTACGGGCTGATGGCGCAAATCGCTAGCGCATGTTAAGGGACTCTTAAAACTGCACCATTGCGCTGGAGGTGACTGACGACTTGATTGTCTCACTGGTTTATGCTAATTCGAGGATAAAAAGTGAGCGCCCTCAGTGATACAAGCGAAACTTCATTGGAAATATCCATCGAATATAGGGGATGCTGCGGAAATTAAAGATGGCGATCAAGAGGGGGTTGGTTCGCCGTGGACATCAAAATGCATTGAGATCGACGCGGTTTGTTACAGATAATACTATGGGATCGACTTCGGCATTTCATTAGTCCGTCTTTTTTTTTTTTAATATACAAGGGCAGTTAGTCAGACATTTGAAAGCACCTTGCAGCTGCAGGCCTCGCGACGCCAGGATGAAAAAAATCGGCACAACACGGTCGAAAGGGAGATCGGTTCGCCGTGGGCACTGCGTTTCAGCCAAACCTGTTTTCTGACACCAAGCATGATACTACGGGCAGTCGATTTTTGTTATAAGACGCAGGTGCAGCTAGCACATTTGAGGACACCCACCGCTGACTGCTTGCGCAACATAAGCTTGACAATTAGCTCCTCGACCACTTTAAACGCCGCTATTTGCGTCTTTTAGGTACCAAACAAGATGCTGCTGCATTAAACGAGCTTTATTTTATATCAAGTTGTTTTTGTTGTAAGGGTGTTGGTCAACAAGCAGTACATATTACAGTACAGAAGAGCACAAGCGGTAGGAGACCGCTTGACCACTTTTGTACTGTATTATGTACTGCTTGGTATTATGTACACTGTAAAAAATGTGTGTAAAATTACAAGAGTTTTACAGTCATTTTCTGTTGTCACACAGAAAATATTTGTTAACGGTCTTAACCAAAACCTAATTAGAAAAAAAAACAGACATTTGTTGTTTTTACCCCTTTGGATAATTTTGTATTCCTCTACTTCACGAAAAGCGGTTCTGAAAACATGTTTAGCACATTAATATTTTGTTTGCGCATACAAAAAATAAAGCTATATTTATATGTAATTTTAGTGCAAATATTAACGCGCGCAGTGTCTTCTTCGGTCTTAACTTTGGTGCGAAGCTTATTTTGCAAGGTCGATGTCGGGTAGCGGTTATTGTTTGTTGACGTTGGTTTCCCCGTTTGGATCATTTCTGACGTAAGCTGCATCCGTCGTTGCAGTGATCTCCCTGCAGTAGTACGTACGTAGCCCGTTAACTTTCCAATGCAGTAGCGGATTCCAGTTCAGTGGCAATGTAGTAATTGGCTTTTACCAGATTGTTTTGCGTCACGGATGCTACTTGTGCTGTTATAATCGCCAGCTCGAGCCAGAACTCGCGCCTCTTTCGCCGTTCGTGTTCTTTAGCTTTGATGTTCTGCTCTATGATTCATTAAGCCTAAAACTAAAAGTCAATCGCCTCTGCCTCGTTTTTCGTCAGGGCACCCCTTAGCCCGGCCGCTCTATCGGCCCTTCCTATATGTCTCCTGTCGCCAAGTAGCAACCTGATCGTCAAACCACCAACATCGTCGCCTCTCCAACAGAGAATCACTGCCTTTTTGTGCGTCAGCTACCACTACATTTTAGTGCATCGGCCGCTACTATGTTTTGGTTAGTCGGCCGAGCCTGTCGGCCCCTCCCGTTCTTTCGACTGTTTAACTCTTTCCAGTGCAGAAAAAGAGCCCTTGCGGTTTTTCACAAGGTTCTTGCGCTCGTGCTCATTCAATTTTTTTTAAACGGCAGTATATAAACTTTTGAGGTTCTTTGCAGTGTACCGACACTTGTGTTCCTGGAAAAAGACTCATTTTCAGATTTCCATTTCCCCAATGTTTCAAAAGTACCAACAGGGTTATTTTAAAAGGTTTATTTTCATTATAAAATTGTATATCAGGTTTGGAGACTAAAAGAATACGAACAATTGCCACCTGAACACTTTGTCTCCACTATAGCCACTTTATATATGTCCAGTATAGTTCTGGTGGTAATGCCATAATGTTTTGAGTATATTATATTGCTTGTATGAAGTGTCCCCGTATTTGGAATGTGCCTTCCTTTTGTTGTCAACAGAAAACTGAAAGATTTAAGATAATTCGATAGGTGTGTATATGTTCTCCAAATGCAGTACTTAAAGAAATTAAAAAGTCTTGGCTATGGTAGGTCTTTTTATCTATTTGTACCCCGATACTTTTTTTAAAACTTGAGTGCTTAATATTTAATTTAGAGGCTTTTAAATTGGAGTGAGTTGGGCGACTCATTGGTCACTCGACCAACACGGGAAAGCGTGCAGCCAGCGTTTGCCCGCTACAGTTGAGTCAGCTATTCGCACGCACTGAATTTAAGGGGAAAAAACTAGCTGAACAACGCAATACTAAGAATTATGTTACCTTTAGCCGATTGCAGACTAGGAATGCAGATATTGTTGCAACTTGTGCTGCTATTACACGCGCGAAAGGAGGATGGCTAAACATGGCTTGTGTAAACTTATCACTGCGTGAATCTGAAACCGAAACTGACCGGGAGCTTTCCGTGCGGTGTTACTTCAGCCGATTACGTTTATATCATGTTGCTATTTGAAGAGCTAGAGTAAGAGAGGTGTCTAGCCTGCCAATTTAAATAAACAGAGGACTTGTATATCAATAATACTTGCAAATACTATTTGTATTCATATAGTAAACAACGGCAGTCACTTACGTAATCATTGTCAGAAAAAGGGCATATATACGAATCGAGTCGGTAGGGTTGTAGCAGTCAACACGTACAGCGTCACCGCCAAGAAAGACAACGAATGATCTCCTTGGCGCGAGCCCAACGGCACGTGGATTAAACAGAACGTTTTCACCTAAGCTCGGAGTCGGTCGCATTATCTCTTCCGTCCTCAACATCGAACGCGCTACAAATTGGTGACCCGGACGTGATGATCGGCTCCGAGCACCCGCCATCTAGGAGAACGTTCTCCGCGGCCCGGGGCATGGCAACGGCCTGGCATTTCGGATGTTTATGCGGGAGGCACATCTACCACATCCCCCGCATCCGGAGCCTCCGCCACCACCTCTGCCCCGTCGCGTCTGCCGCCGGCATCTCTCAGCAACGGGCTGCGACCACCTCGCTCACCCCGCCGGCACGGCAAGTCTACGTTCGCTGGCATTTCCACCACTGCCGCAGCCCCTGGTGTCGCCCCGGCGGTCGTGCCCATCTGTGTGGTGTGGTGCTGGCCTGGCACGGTCGCGTGCTGCCACAACATGTGGGGCGTGCCGCACCGCGCCACGCTGGGGCATGGCAAGTCACGGCGCACCAGTCTGTTCATAAGGCACGTCGCTGACCGACCAGTGGCTCTTCATCACTATTAGGTCAGGCATCTGCTATCCACTCGGTGCGTCATCTCCGGGAATTACACTGCATCGGTCCCGCAGCTGGCCGCCATCTCCCCTCGAGCCCGTGTGGAGATAGAGCACGCTAAACTTCGGAGCCACAGCACTACCGGATCGTTGTTCCCGCTGTCTTCACTCCACCTGACCATCAACCTTAACCAGAACCTGTCCGGTCCCCGCACGCTGTCTTCAACGTCCACCGCTTTCTGCAATGTCATTCCGCTCGCAGCACGCCAACAGCAACAGCGCCACTTCTGGAAGCTTCATCGCCTGCTGTTCTGCAGAATCGCTCCGTCCCCTGCAGCCTGCTACAGTCCTACAGGCGACGTCTCTAAGGGGGAGCTATCTATAGCAGTCAACACGTCCAACGTCACCGCCAAGAAAGACAACGAATGATCTCCTTGGCGCGAGCCCAACGGCACGTGGATTAAACAGAACGTTTTCACCTAAGCTCGGAGTCGGTCGCATTATCTCTTCCGTCCTCAACATCGAACGCGCTACAGGGTAATTAGAGTAGAGAATCGCGGAGGTGTTGTGTTGGGGTTGTTTGTGCCTTCTTGTACTGCTGATATGTATATGCCTGTAACGGTGTTCGGTATTGGTTGGTGTTTGTGCTGTGTGTGCGCGCTGGTGTATTTGAGCAATCGATATGAGTGGTTGCCCCGTAGAATTTTTTAGCACCATTTGTGGTCACTACTACACTTCCCAGATGGCGCAAGCTGCCGCTTAAATCAATAAGCTTAGTGTTCAGCAGTCATGTATATCTATTGAATTACAAGCGGCTCCCCTACCTCTCAGTTCGATAACAATCGGGATAATTGTGCCGCTAGTTGAATGGGTGTTCCATGAGCTGAATATCGCGAACTGTGTGCACAGACCCGGTGCGGATTATTAGGGACTTGAAAGTGGATATTTAATGATAACACGTGAGCAGGAGCGTTGAACGATGGGAACCGACGCCGCTTGAATCGGTGATGCCTCGCCTCACCGCTGTCAACCGAAAACGCCGGATCACTTACGGCAAGCACAGCAAGCAGATACCCTGTTAAATAAAGACGGCATTCCATTTGTCGCTACAAGGTTCCTTCTTTGAATGTTTTCTGGCCACGAGGCAAATGCAGCCGGCTGCGCAAATTCAGTCTTGAGCAAACCCCGCGAATCCCCCACTCACATTGTCGCCCCTACTCGTAATAGGTGCGGTGCCGGTGCTTCGAGACGCGTTTTGGAGTGTTTTAGTGCGCACGGAAAACAGCGACCGGGCATACGCACTTGAGAATCGTATTTTAACGGAAAGCAGTCCAGCTCGCTAGGCCTTTACTCGTATTGCTCCCCTGTCGCTTGCCAGCCGCCATATTTCTTTTGCGGGAACTTGTTATTTTACAAACAAAAAAAAATATGTAAAAATAACAGAAAAATAAAAACAGAGAACAGAGCATTACAAACATTTTCTGACAGGCCAGCTGCCAGACAATTTCTGTTTTTTTTATACAACTTTTTTTTACAGTGT
>JAZHYW010002562.1:0-32947 GCA_037355805.1 Ixodes ricinus
GCATCGGTCACGACGGGCACCAGAATACTAGACCGCGGCGGCAGGTTCACGTAGCCCGCAATGACTCGGACGGCGGCTGGCGTCGTTTTGGATCCCTCCGGAGGTAGGACGGGCTTTCGCAGCGTCAACCGGTTTGCTCCAAGGTCTATCACGACGCCGTACTCACACAAGAAGTCCATGCCAAGGATGCCGTCTTTCGCACTGTCCTGCAGGACGACGAACTTGACCGGACATGTCTCCCTTGAACTTCGACGCGAGCAGTGCATGTCCCAACAGGCGTGATGAGGTGTTTTCCGGCAGTGCGTATTTGTGGGCCGTCCCAGGGCATCGTGACTTTCCGAAATCGGGGAGAGAGCTTCCCACTCAAAACGGAGTAATCTGCTCTGGTGTCCACAAGGGCCGACGCGTCGTGGCCGTCGATGACAACGTTGAGGTTGTTGGGCACCGTTGCAAAATCGTCGTTTCGATGCTTGTCGTCGCTAGAGTGGGGGCCCTCCGACGTTCTTGGAGGATGTTTCCGACGGTCGCCTTCGGCAACTCCACCTCCACAGGTTGCCGCGCTTAGTTTCCCCGACGAGCTCGGGCGAGTGGCGACAGGCTCTCACGTCGTGGACTATGCATCGGCAAAGCTGGACGTCGTGGTGAGGGCGACCTGGACCCATGCACATCGAGGCGCAGGCATCGGAGAGGGTGGACGTCCGAGGTAGTCGTCAACCTCCCGAGGTCCCTCATCGTAGCGAGGGCGCGGGTCGTCGCGGTGTAAGCCGCGTAGTCCCAACTGTCGGTACGGTCAACGGCGGCAGACGTGGTCGGCTTCCCCGCATTGGTAGCACGGCGGACCTCGGTCGGCCGTTCTCCACACGTCAATCTTCCTGCGTTCTGGTTTTTCCGAGCGCACGTACTGCCGTTTTTCGCGACGTCGGAAGTACTGCGGCGCTGGAGGTTCACGTCGTGGTGGCGCCGTAGCTTGGCTGGGAGCTTGCGGCGGTCGTCTGGCCAAGGCGGCGTAGGTCAGCGTCGGTTCCTTGGGGGCTGAAACGTCGACGGGAGTTTCAGGCTGCAAGGCCCGCTGTACCTCGTCGCGCACGATCTCGGCGACTGACAGCGATGCCGGGCGCCCAGCAGCGGGGGGCAGCTTTCGGACGACGTCTCGGATGATATCGCGTATGTCCGATGTAGTGGAGCCCAAGCAGCAGCTTGACGACGCGGATGCAACGACGCCAGGTACTCACTGGTAGTGGGAGGCTCGTGCCCGGAGAGCACGTTCGATATTCGTGGCCTGCGTCACGAATTGTCCGACGGTCGACGGTGGGTGGCGTACAAGGCCTCCAAAGATGTTCCCCTTAACACCGCGCATCAGAGCTTTCAGCTTCTTTTCTTCCGTCGCGTGAGGGTCGGCGCGTGCACTGAGACGTAGGACGTCTTCAACGTAGCTCGTAACGGTTTCGTTGTGGACTTGCGTCCTCGTTCGAAGAAGGTCCTCGGCTCTCTCCCGCCGGTGCTGACTGGCGAACGTCCGCCAATGTTCTGCTTTCAGCTGGTCCCATGACGTAAGAAAGACCTCATCATTCTCAAACCGGTGCGTCGCAGTTTTCTCTCTGGCGAAAAAGCCATTTGAATGAGAAATTTCGTGCGTCCAATAAACACATGAATCATACAAGATATATAAGAACATACAAGAACCATATAAGAAACTTAAACTTCTCTCAAGTTTTGTATATGGCTCTTAAATATCTTATATAGTGTTATATGGTTCTTATATGTTCTTCTATATCGTGTATGATTCATATATGTTTATTGGACACAAAAATTTCTTATACAAATTCGATTTTTCAATAGGGCTCTAAGGAAAAATAGAGGTCTTGCAGGCACTGTTCAGCTCTCCAACCGTTGTGGCGTGCGGCGCGCTCGTAGTGTTGGATCCAGTCCTTGACGTTCTCGTGGATCTCGCCATAGAAGGACGTCGGCGTACGAGGGACGACGGGCAGGTAAACGACGGGGGAGGCAGCGGCGGGAGGCTCAGTTTGTAGGCCCTGTGGGGGTCATAGCTGGTTTCGTCGACTTCTTCCTCTGGGGGTCCGGTAGAAGTCCGAATTCCGGGGTTGATCCTTGGTGCGGCGGCTTCCTCGGGTCTCAGTTGTCTCTACTGAGTGTCCTCTCGAGCTGGGGACTGGGCTTGCGCTGCGATGCCTCGGAGAGGTACGCTTCATGGGCTGCTGTACCCCGCACCTCCACCAGAAATGTTATGAATGAAGGCGACGAGAGGACGAACAGTGAACTCAAACTAAAGGTTTAATAGGCGAAGTTGTGCCAAGCAAAATAAAAGGCGAGGCGAGCGTTGAGACAGCACAGCAGAAAAGCGTGCGGCGATTTGACAGCGTAACAGCAAGCGAGAGCGAGACTGGCTCGACAAGGTCGCGGGCCGCTCCTTATCCGGAGCGTGTCGGCGCCTGGAACGTTCAGCAAAGAAGCTTCGAACGACGCGGGTTAGGGGCGAGCATTAACATACATTTATGAGAATAAGAAACAAAGACGAAATGATAAAAGTTTTGCCCCGAGCAAGAATAAACATGAATCTTCTAGAAGGTCGTGACCGAGCGTTGCTTGCTCGGCCTTGCGCGCGGCGACAATATACACAGCGCGACACCGGTAATGGCGAAAAGTTATGGTCACTGATACAGTGATGTCTCGTTAATATGGACACCTCCGTTCCCGTAAAAAATCGTCCATAATGTGAGTTGTTAATAATAACGAGACAAAAATGCATGTATTTCCCCAGTTTGTCCCCGAAAGTGATCTCCACATAGCGGGGTATCCATATTAACGGGGTTCATATTAACGAGACATGAGTGTAATGTGATAACGGCAAGGAGGAGGTTCAGTTGTTCTGGACCCAGCGCGAGCTTCCTACTTTCGACAACACTATGAAGTCTTGTGCATCTTAAGCGCGCGGACGCAGTCAAAACTCGGCGGAAGACATAGAGCACGTGCTGGAGGCAAGACGTTCAGAATACATTCCCGGTCGTTGTCACTCTGTCAAGGTCTTTAGCGCTCTTTTTCCCTTCAAATCAAAATTCTTTAATCAAACCTAGTAGCCAGGTGGGAAGTGAATATGGGGAGCACTAACGAAAAAAATGCTCATGTCGTATTCGCGCTAAGAGTATCACGCAGCGACTGAGCGATATCAATGCGAAAGCATTAACTGTCCCATGGAGCGAGCCGACGTCATCAGTTTGAAGCGCGGCAAATGACACCTTAAATCGTTTCTCCAAATGACGCCAGCTCCCAGCTATGAAACCACGCGAAAAGCCTAGACAACGGCACATAGTTTCCCCGATCCCAGAGGAGCGGAGTAAAGCCGATGGATTTTGGCTTCGGTCCCAGTGGCTGGCGCGCGTCGACGAGGCTCCCATTGGCCGCTGCTCGTCAGTTTCAACGACCGCCACCCCATGGCGCTGAGTGTCTGTGACGCAGCGGCTTCACGCCTAAGGTCGACGCAAGTACAAAGCAGACGACAGAAGGGAGCGGAAAAGCGGTGTCAATGCTTTCGCATTGACAACTCATAAGAAGTGCTTAGGTGTACCTCGAGCTCTTTCTTAGCGCGAAGGTGACATCGGCGCTGTTTTCCTATTTTATTTTCAAAAGAAAAACGACTGGCATCATATTTTCCCACTTCTGGTAATGTTCCAAATGAAAATATCGCACGACAGTGGTAGTTAAAATAATAGCCTTTCAAATAAAAAATAAAAATAAAACGGTGATCGCTTGTTTCTGTTAAAAGGGTACGTGTGATGAACGTACTGAGACGCTGCGAACCATTCGCTCATGATGCTTCTCTCGGTGCCCGTCGTTATGCCAAAGTTTTGTCAACGCAATAAAAGTTTAGATTATGGGTGTCCCTGCGGCCAAACTGAAAATCAACACTTCTGGCCAGACACTTGCCGGCAGTGTTTATGTCTCCGGTGGCAAAGCTGAAAATCAGCCCTGCTGGCCCGACATTTGGCGACCGCGTTCATGTCTCTGGCGGCCAACCTGAAAATCAGCACTTATGGACAAACACTTGCCGGCCGTGTTTATGTTCCCGGTGGCCAAGCTGAAAATCAACCCTGCTGGCCAAACACTTGCCGATAGCTTTTATGTCTCCGGTGGCCTAGCTGAAAATGAGTACTGCTGGCCAGGCAGTAGCCGGCAGTGTTTATGTCTCCGGCGGCCGAGCTGAAAACAGCTAGTTTGTGACCGGACTCTTGCCGGCCTTATTTATGTATCCGGTGGCGAAGAACTGGCCAGTGGCCAAGCTGTCCAGACACTGGCCAACCGTTGGCTGATCGAAGGTCACTTTTTGGTGCTGCTTTGGATGTTACCTCCGGTTGGCTATTTGTTTTTGCTTGTTTTGAAGGCCACCAGTGAGTGGCGCATGCTTTAAAGGTCTTACCGGCGAGGACAAACAGTGGTACGTCTCGAAATTTATTTATTCGGAATCAACACGCCTTCCTGATCGCTTGTGTGAACACTTTCCTCAAAGAAATTATAAAATCTGCCTAAGGTATCGCGGGCGCATTTTCAGGACTACCTAGCCTGGTGCAGTCTGCTAGCGACTTAAGAGCAAAAATCCCTAAACGCGTTCAACTACTTCCTGAGCAGCAAAGCATCGGGGTGGGTACCCTACTCCCACAGGCGCCGAAGATACGCGCCGAGCTTCCCCGCAGATGTCTCCGAGTCGGGTCTTGATTTTAGCAGAAAATCTTCCCAAAAGTTTTTATTGCTCTGCCTTTAGCACGACGAGAGTCTTTATAACGCACAACACTAGTGTTTTGACTTGCTTGATTTGGTATTCAAGGTTCCTTTCCCAGAGCACCATGCACATTGCATTTGTATTGCCGTAATGGCCCATCGTTTTACGAGAGGGTCAATCGAGGCGCCGTGAAGTCGGCGCCGCATTCTCCCGTTCTCGCGTTGCGTCATCTGCCGACAGCATACTAACACGACCTGCCAATGCCGTCGTCCTGGGATCTACCAGGCTCGGCGTTGTCGGTGGCGTACCTTGTCTCGAAATGATCGAAATAACTTCACTCGTGACATTTTTTTCATGCCGGTACCATCAACTTAAAAGCACGACACTGGGGCATTTCTACAGCGTAGCTCTCACGCAATTTATTTTATTTATCTATTTCATTTTTTACTTATTGCATACTGCAGGCCTTTTCGTAGGCCCATGCAGGTGTGGGTGCAGTAGACATTCAAACCATGATTGCACCTGGCTATCAAAATTATTACTAATTAAAACTTTCATAACTAACAATCAACGACAAAGCAGTTTGTACAACATATGTTCAAAGAGGTTTACAACCGAAGTGCACAATAGCAGTACCTCAAAGGAATTATCATCAAGCGCTTTATTAAAATTAAAGGTTGTTAATATATTGTAAGGGAGGGCGTTCCAATCTGGTATGGTTCGTGGACAATAGGAAAATTTGAAAATGTTGGTTCGAGGAAATATTGATTGAAGAGAAAACTGATGGTGGTTCCTAAGGACTCTGGAAGATAATGATGTTAAATATGAACTACTGGTTGATTCAAGGAGCGGCCAGGCTCTTTAAATCGACCGCAAAATTCGGTTTCTTAACCTATTGCGCTACGACTTTGTGTAGCGTTGGCCACAGGAGGTGCATTTTTCTATAAAATTCGCAAAGAGCGAACTTACCTGAGGAAAAAGTAAAAAAGAAAAAGGCTTAAATCCTATAGAAACGCAGAAGGAAGCCACCGGTCTTGAAACCAATAGGGCGCCCTATGGTTTGAAGAGCGGTGGCTTCGCTGCGTTTCCATGGGAGTTAAGCCTTTTTCTTTTTTTTCTTTTTCCTCAGGTAAGCTCACTCTTTGCGAATTTTATAGAAAAATGCACCACCTTTGGCCAACGCTGTACAAAATCGGAACGCGATAGGTTAAGAAACCGAATTTTGCGGTCGATTTAAAGAGCCTGGTGGCCCCTTGAATCACCCAGTAGAGTCGACGCACAGCTTGTCATAATAAAGAAGATACAATAACTTCAGTCATGCAATCTTTCTACGTTGTTCTAGGGACATGATATTGTTTGCCGCTATTAAGGAGGATTGGGAGACATGCCTCTTGTACTTTCCATAAATATAACGAACTGCTCTTTCTGGACCATCTCAAGTTTTGAAGCATCTTTTCTCGTGTTCGAATCCCAGATTATACTAGTTTGTTCTATTTTTAAACTTACCAAGGAGTTGTACGTTTAAAGTTTAACGGTGGTTGGAGCATTTCTTAACTTGCGTCGTAGGAGACCTAATTTTTGAGACGCTGAGGAGCTGATATTTTGAATGTGCTTTGACCATCGTAGATCGCTTGTTAGGGTTGCTCCAAGATGTTTGTATTCATTCACTTCGGTTACAGTAACATTATTTACTTGATATGTGAATTTCAAAGGTTTTATTTTTCTGGTCATTATTACTAAGTAAACAGTCTTCGCGGAATTCAGTTGCACTTCCCACTCATTACACCAATCAACTAGACTAAGAGAGGAATTAAGCATTTTTGGTCATCAAAAGAAGATATGGTTTTAAACAAAACACAATCATCTGAAAATAAGGGGATATTAACGTCGGTACCCACAGTTGGTACAATATCATATATAGAGACAAGATATAGCAGGAAACCTTGTACACTGCCCCGGAGAACACCAGAGGAAACATCGAGGGTACACGAAAAATGGCCTCCAACTTCGACAAACTGACTACGAGTGTTAACAATTTCTGGTGACAGCCCAGGACGTTCTAGTTTAAAAATAAGTTTAGCATGCAAAACCTTGTCGAGAGCCTCGCTAAAATAAAAAAAAATATATATATTGACCTGTCCAGGCTTGTCTAAGGTAGCCGCGAATTCATGAACTGTTGTAACTAGTCGCGTAAGTGTGGAGTGGTACACCCTTCGGAAACCACGCTGAAAAGAAGTCAGTAAATTCCTCTCTTCCAAAAAAATTCGAATATAACTACTAACCACATGTTTCATTCGTTCGCATGAGTTGCTAGTGATCGAAATAGGACGAAATTTGCTTACATCAGAATGATCACCATTTTTATGAATTGGCACAACACGCGCTGTCCGCCGGTCATGCGGAAGCACACATGAACGAAACGAAGCACGAAAAATGACTGTTAGAAAGCGTGAAATAGATTCGGCTTATCTACGGAGGAGGGCTTTCGGTATCTTATTAGGCCCACTGCACGATTTTGTATTCAGATTTAAAAACATAAAAAAGACACCACGAAAGGATATAAAATCAACGTTCAGTGTAGCTACAGTGGTTGCAACTGGAGTGTACAAATCTGTATTTGAGAACACAGCTTGAAAATAATGGTAAAATTTTTCGGAGATTTGTTGTTTGTCATTGATTATGAGGTTGTTAACCTTCATCCTTTCAACCGGTTTAGACTTTTCTGAAAGGTATTTCTGAAACTTTACAGGATCATGTTTCATGAAGTTTAAAAGGGTGTACGAAAAATATTTATCTCTCGTTTCTTTGACTTGACTAGCCAGTTCAGCTCGTAGAAGATGTATAGTTCCCCTGTTGGAACGGTTTTTCTTGTACCTTTTTATTTTGCGTGTAAAGTGAATTATATTTCGGTTGATCCAAGGTTTTCTGTGTCCCGTGCATTTACGTTGACCAGGATTAAAGTTCTCTAAGCAATAGTTACATATAAAAAATAAACTTGTCCCAAAGCAAAATCAGATCGGCTTCAACGAAATCGCCGAAACAGTAGTCGAGATAATCCAAAACACTCTCGTCATTAGACTTCGAAGGCTGGTTAAAATAGCAATGAAATAATACAAGTTTGCGATCAGACTTACTTTCCTCAAGGCTCACAGAATATTCAGCGAATGTACTAATAACAAATATGAAGTCTAGAATTGAACGGCTCGAGCCCTGCTGACGTGTACATTCCTGAACAACTTGAGGAAGACCGCATGCGAACATTATGTCAAAAATAGTCTCGTAATCAAATGGGCTGGATAATCGCAACCAGTCTATATGGGGGAAATAAAAGTCCTCAACCAGAGGAATGGATTTAGCCTTTTATTTTACTAGACAATCATAAAGTAGATTTAGATAATCTGGATAGCAGAAGGAGGCCTATACACAGCACGAAGGAAAACTTTTCGGCCCCAGATATCGAGACGTAAAATTAGACTTTCATGATCACTAATCTGTTCTAATGTTGTTACACAAATGGTGACTTGAGTATGTCCGAAATTCTGCCACCACGAAAGAGGTGGTCCCGACGAAGAACTTGGTGGAATTCAGGAAACATTTAATTATTTGACACACTTCCTTCAGCAACGTTTCCGGAATGACCCTGACATTGGGGTCATAGTTCAAGATAACTAATTCGAACTAGTCCGTTTTATTGAAAATGATTTGTGCGTTCATATTCAGTACACGAAAATGTTTGTTTACAGTAGGTAATTCGAGTCAAACATTGACAGGCGGTTCATTGGAGGGGGATAACTCGTTCCATTCATACAGATCATAGGCAACTCGAAGTTTGTCATTCACTAGGAAAACATTAGTTTATTCTCTCTCTTCGCTTAAACTGTTCTATGGTAGCCTCCTTTTGTTAGGTCTTTTTTGTGAGTAATCGTTTCGAATGGAAATATTGGTGTTCCTGAGTTTCTTTGTATTGCGCAGAATTTCCACCTTTTCATTGTAGTCCTTAAGGTGAAAAATGATCGGCCGCTTTCCTAAGCATGTACCAAGGCGATGAAGCCTCGCTACAGAAATGCAAGTAACGTCCAGTCACCTTAAGAAAATATTATCAATTACTATTCCTCCCAAATCTCGCTCGGTCTCCTCTGATTCGTCTGGAATTTCAAAGATGATAAGATTTTAACGGATACTCCGATCTTCCAGGTTAGCCAGCCGAGAAGTTTGTTTCGCTGTTGTCAGCTCGAGTGCGTTGACAGTTTGTTTAAGAGCATCGACCTCAAGAGATTTAGTTCACAACTCATGTAATGCTTTGTGAACACCTGCAATTTTCGACAAAGCTTCGGCAATCGGTTTGTCAGTACCGGAATGTTTGATAAAAAAACGGAAACTTCCTTTAGAATTTCGGCTTGACTTTTCATTATCGAACGAAACATCTCTTCAGTTGTAGGTCCCGAGTGAGTCTCAACGTCACCGCATAATAACAGCTTACATACTTCGAAGCAATCAACTGCAATTCCACAGGGTGACCGTGGCAAGGCACAACAATAACAAAAACAAAGTCGCTCTTAAAGCATAACACAGGTTGACTAACCTGTACGGAAAAGATGTTAAGCCATTAGCTGTTGATGGCCTCGTCGTGCCCCCTCCTCGCTAGGGAACCAAGAGTCGTCGCACAACCATCCAAACACAACATAAACATAGGAGAATCAGAAACTATTTCTATCCCTGTTTCATGGCGGCCAGAAGTGGGCCGCACATCCTGTATCATATAAATACAAATCCGCGTCATTTCTCCATTGTCATGGCATAAGTAATCTTTCGAAGGATCTTACCCAAAACTCAATATAACTTTTCGCTATTTGGATTATGTGACAATGAATCTAACTGGAACAGTTATTGGAAACCTGGAATCCAGTTCGAAAACCAGAAATCTAGATAGAATCTGTAGCGGCCGGCATTGTTGTATATGGCGGCGCACCGACCGCGAGATTTCTCGTGCGTCGCCGAGCGAGGCAGGAGCCACGATGAATGAGCGGCGCGACACGCGTACACAACGAATATGACGAGCAGCATAAACAGCTATGGCTCGGCACTCCACGGACTGGCCCTCATCTCAAGTAATATTGTACATATGTAAATAAATAAATAAATAATTAATTTAGTTAGGCCTCGACAACTACAAATTGGTGACTCGGACGTGATCTTGTCTGCCGTCAGCGGGTTGACGTCAGCGGTGAAGTTATACGGCTTTCGCTCGCCACAGTCGGTGACCCGCATCGGCCGTGCGTATACGGGAGGCTGAAGCGCTCCTCCCTTCTTGCGAACTCTGTAGGGGGTATTCACTGGACGCCATATTTGAGGTAACTGCTCACAGCGCATGCCCGGGAAGAGTTTCCCGTCAGCTTTTGGGCAACCGCAAGGGAAGAGGGGAAGGAGAAATTCTCTTATCACCGGCACTCTCCTTTGTAGGTCCCAGGCTTCCCCAAACGTCGCTATTCTCCCTCTAGCAGATTATTGAAGATTAACTTGCCACGCAAAATTCGTACAAAAGCATCTTTCCCCTCTCTCTCTTCCCCGGTGGTAAGAAAGCAGCAGCAAGCTCAGCTATGACCGCCAGTGAATACTCCCTATACAGAGAGACAAAGGAAAGCTTAGCAGATCGCTTGTGCCATTTTGGTTAATTCGGGATTCAGTTTGCCGCTCGAAATTCCCACAAGAGAGGATTTGTTTCCTCTCCTGCTGCAGCCAGTCCAACGAACGACTTCTGTGACCTCACTGCGCCGTAACAATCTTACGAAATATTAGTATCCAATTATCAAGTGAAGCAACAAATGTAAAAGACTAAAGAGTTATTCATTTCGTATGAAAGAAACGTTGCCAGTCATTTATATATTGTACTGAAACACAGGACACGCACAAGTGAAGCCTTCTTACGGTTATACAAGCAAAATATTACAACGTCTGGTTTTCTTTCCTAATACACCGCTACAATATCTTACTATACACAACAATTAAGAAGCATAGAAATAAGTTTTTGAAGAATGTTAATGGTGCCCTGTGCAGGTTCCTCAGATCGTCTAAATATGGCAATAACTCACTCTGCGGAATCTAAGCATCCTAGAAATCCATATATCATAACGATGCGCGGCCAATTTTTCCATTAAAAAAGGAATCGAAGATCGAAGTCATCTCCGGTGATGGGAGGATCATTGTGCCGGCAGCCTGGACGGCATGTGACCAAAGAAAATGCGACATTTCGTTAATATTGCAAACGCTGTTATTTCAAAATGTGTATGCTTTAGCAGATGTCAAAAACAAGTAAGGGTAGTCAAAAATATTTTTTTTTTTGCGGAGAGGGAAGATAATACTGCAATAATCGTCTCAAAAACAGCAAACTATATTGTTCTTTCTTTTTTATATTGATGTGTCGGGTCGTCAGCTCTCGAACGCTCGAGCGCGCGCTCGCTGGGTTGAATGGTAGTCCGGTGTCAGGTTCGTCCGGAATGGTGAGAGGAAGGATCGGGAGACTGAGACAAATGCATGAGTAGAAAAATAATATATTCAAGTCAGGAAGTAAATATAAAAAAAAGCAACGTTAGAAAGGCAAAAGAAAAGAAACCATTCGACCACTCAAGCACGTTCGGTAGGCAGTATAGTCACCCCTGGGGTCGTAGCTCGGGTCGCTGGTGCCCTTGAATATTCGACCCTTGATCGTTGGTGAAGTAGTGCGTGCCGCGATGTCGGAAGGGGGCTGGTTATCTCGGGTCCGGGTGCCTTGATCCTGGGACGGAGTCGGTTGCACTGATGGTCACCGTGCTGAAGCCGGGACGAAGCCGGTTACGTTGATGTTCAGCTGGTTGAAGCCGGGACGAAGCCGGTTACGTTGCCCACACTGACGCCGGGACGGAGCCGGGTAGCGCACCGTTCGAGCAGCCAACTGTCGCGGCTCTTGGTTCAGCTTCGAATGAATGTCGCACCCGCGATACCGTTCTTATTTTTCTTCACTTCTGCTTCTTCCTTTTCTTTTCCCAAATCATGACATCACCCCACAAACACGAGAAGTTTGTAACAAACTTCTATCTTGTCCATTTCTTCCCTTCTGGGTACCGTCACAACATCGCTGACCACAACCGAGAAAGACGAGCTCTTGTCACGACACTTTCACAACACACCGCACCAACGATCATGCCATCACCCAACCGATGCCGAAATGTCCCACCATTTCACACTTTTACAAAAAAAAAAGATTTACGAACGTAGAATCTCTGATACGTACTTCAATCATACACTAAACCACCACGTCGTAAGTCAAACTTATTCTTCTTCAGAAAAAAAAAATTATCCGATAAGCGTACAACCATCCGATAAGCGTACAACCATAAAACACCCACAAAAAAACAACAACGAACTTATAAGAACCTACAACACTGACCAGCTACCAAGGTTGGGACATGTTTGAACCTAATTTGATACTGACAGTGGTTCCTCGATACCGCTGACGTATGTACGGATTTGTGGCACGAACCTCTCAATCAGCTCCGGTCAGTGAACCATCCATCTCCCTCTTGAAAGGCACACTAGAGCCGGCTTAAAAAGTCTGCGCCCACGTTATCCCTACCTTTGATATACTCTACGTTGAAACTGTGATCTTGCAACGCCATGCTCCATCTCATTACCCGACTATTCGTGAGTCTTGCCTTGTTGAGGAATTCCAGCGGCTGATGGTCAGTCTGGACGCGAAATGTCCTACCGTACAAAAATAGCTTAAACCGGCCAACTGCCCAAACCAGCGCAAGACATTCCTTTTCCACGGTGGCGAAGTTCTTTTCGGAGCTAGTCAGTTTCCGACTGGCATATGCTACTGGGTGCAGCATCCCTTCCTTCTCCTGCAGTAACACTGCCCCCAAACTTGCTTCTGACGCATCAGTGCGTAACACAAATTCCTTCTCAGGATTTGGTGACAGCAGAATCGGTGCCTGGTCCAACCGTCTTTTTAGCTCTGTGAAAGCCTCCTCTTGCCTCGCGCCCCACTCGATACCATTAGGAGCTCCTTTCTAGTCAGGTCTACCAACGGCGCTGCAACTTCTGCGTAGTTCGGCACAAACTGCCTGTAGAATCCTGTTAGTCCGAGAAACGAACGAACTTGGCGTTTCGTTTGCGGTCGTGGTGCATCTCGGATCCTTTCGATGATTTGTGCATCCGGAGCTATATTACCCATTCCAATTTCATGTCCAAGGAAACTAATTTCTTCCAACCCTATTTGACATTTCTTCGGTTTTACTGTGATGTTCGCTGCACGTAGACGTTCGAAAATCGTCCTGAGCGTCTCTATATGGTCCTCCCATGAACTCGTGGCAACCAGGATATCATCGATGTAGTGATGCGCGTCTCGCACCCCATCTAGCAGCTTACGCATCAGCTTTGTGAACGTAGCAGAAGCGGTCTTCAGACCAAACGGCATGAACTTGAACTGATAATGCCCGCTCGTCGACGAAAAAGCCGTCTTCTCCTTAAGCGCGGTCTAAACCAACGCGTCTTTTTGCGCCTGTGCGGCTTGCGCGAAAGGATGTGACGTATTTTCGTGACGTCGCGCCGGTTCTTCGCTCCTTCCGGGCGCGCATAAAAAAGTTGGTCGATTTGAACTCCTTTCTGAAGGCGCACGAATGCGCGCTGTGACGTAGAAGGGCGCTCCTGTCTCCCGGCCAATCGGTGGAGGGCACTGGTCGTGCCGTCGGTCGGGCGGTCGGGCGCAGCCGCGGCGCCGCGGGTTGAGAGCAGCCGCCGCAGCCGAAGCAGATTATCTTCGCAGTTGCCTGCGAGAATGGCTCGTATGGCTGCATCTATGAACTTTGCCCCTGTTTCCGACGCGTGGAAGGTGACCGAAAAGAAGGCTGCTGCAGACGCGCAGAGGCATGAAGAAGCTGCGCAGAAGGCCGCAGAAGCTGCCGTCTATGATGACCAAAGCAAATGCTTTCAGTTGCTCGAGCTCGTCCAGAACTACCCTTGGTTGTACGGGAAGCTTCGGCGCGACGACAAAGACAACCCGAAACGGGAGAACGTCTCGAAGGAGGTCGCCCGTCTGTTGGGCATCGTGCGCTGTAAGTACCGTTTTGCAACCCCTGACATCGTGTTTTCGCATTTTGTGTTGCGCGCATGGTTTACTTGATATGTGATGGTGTTGAATTATTTTTGTAACAATATTGCGGAAAAATTCATTCAAAAATCGACAGACGAAGACGGTAATATTTGTAATTTGTAAATACCCAAATGCTTTCTTTTTCTTCACGTTTTTGCGTTGTTTTGACGGTTGTTTCAACCAAAAATGAGAAGGAAGATAATCACTGCGTCGCCTTTATTCCTCTTTTTGTTCAGCCTACGAGAAAGTGTTGTCTCGGTTGTATGGAGAGGGCTGAACTCCATTTGTGTCCTTCAGACAAGCAATCCTATTTAATTATAACTTTCGATTGAGCCAAGCATGTTTAAAATACTTCTCGAAACGAAATGACAAATTGCAGTACCATACCATACCGCCCGAAACAAATTTTTACGATTCTTGCTTTATAGATTTGTTCCAATTGGCCCACAAAGTATACGTATCATCGTACACATAGCAGATGTTAGCGAGATCGGTACTAAATGTCTGTACTTGATTTACTGCTAAGTTGATGGGCAGTGAAAGCTATGTACTCTCTGTCTCTAGATCAGTCAGTCACCTGCCCCTCAGTGCCTTTTCCATTCTATGCCCGTGACTACCTGGAGAGTATGACCACGTTGTATGCATGCACCCTATTGTTGATTGTTCCTGCGAGCATGTAGCTTCTACCGCCCTGTCAGCCTAGCAGTGAACATGCTATAGTCGTTTGCTTGAGAGCTGGCGAGTCATTTTTAAGTGTGGGACTAAATTTGTTGTGCAAGTGCTTTGGACGTTTTTTTTGTGTGTTCTGTTCGTTGCCCACGAAGCATTACAATTGCCTATGGTATTTTTGTCGTCTTTTTCACATTTCTGCATGAGTATATCATGTCTGTCTGGCTTGTCCCACACTAGAATCAACATATTTCTCTCCAGATGACATTTGAAAGACAAAGTGGAATTACCTGAGGGACAAATACGCCAAGGAGGCGGGCAAGGTGGCAGGGACAGACGCAGCGGCTGTGGAACCTCGGACATCTACAAGCCAAAGTGGATCTACTTTGGCAGCTTGCGCTGCCTGACTGGCCCCTCCACTGTTTCACGAAAGTACACTTTTCATATTTCTCATTCGTATGCAACTACACGGTCCTTTTCGTCAATTATGCAGGTCTGAGGCTACAGGAACATCAGAAAGCCAGTCCAGCACTCAAACTGGAGGTAAGGTAGCATGCAGTGTATTGCAATGCCTCCTCATCATTCTGTTAGTGGGCTTATAGTCATGTTTCCAGGTGTCTTTCATAAGTGCTGTCATATGCAATGAAACTTGAACTCTTCTGGTGAATTATAGGAATGACTCCAACATGCAGCCAGTCACCTGGATGCACCGCAGGTACAACCAAGCCAACTGATGACCAAGATCCCGTGGTGATTATTTGCCTGCCTTGACTTTCTTGTCGGTCTTTCAGACTAATGAGCATGGGCTGTAGCTTACAAAAGCTATTTCTTTTTGTTTTCTTGTGTTCCTCTATACAGGGCGTTACAGCTGTCAATAGCACCACCTTCTCCCCCCCTCTCCCCCAATTGCTGCTTCTTTGGATAACCCTTATCTCTTAAATACTGAGCGCACTGGCTAATCACCTAAATGAGGGGTGAGCCCCTGGCACAGTGTGCATGTGGAGTCGCTGGGCCGAACAGAAGACTTTTTAGTTCGTGTTTTTTGTAGAAGGAAAGCCATCATAGCTTTCCGATTTTGGTTCGGTCTGATATTACTGGTCGATGTCTTACTTCGAACTCGAACCTTGGAATCTCGCAGATGGAAAAGCTTTAGAGCTTTATCTTAACTATTTCGACAATCACAGTGCAGTATTCAGCACAACTTTGAAAATGGTAAGAGCTGCATCCCTCGTGAGGCAATGAGAGCAAAAGAGCAAGGTATGTGACAGCCCTCCGCAAGATGATTGCAACCTCGGACAGTATGCTGTCGCATGCCTCGCTCTGACAGTCATTGGCTGGCCGGGCCATTAATTTAGCTGTTTAGCAAAGTTATGTTGAAACGGATTGTGAAGAGTCTAATCACTTAATTTTCTTGTTGCAAAGACACCGGTAACAAAAACTCTTCAAACTTGGAGTATTGCATTATTTGAGGGAGGAGTATTCGAACAACATCTGTATCTTTCAGAAATAAGATCAGACAGACTTCTGGCAAGTTCAAGATATTTATCCAGGGGGCTTGCTCATCTTTAAGTGGATTATGAATTGGAGGACTTGTTCGCAGTGTTTTTTGATGATGAGTAAGAGGACTCGTTCAGTTAATTTTCTCATTGGCTTCCTATGTTGGGGTTTTCAAATCAAAGGAGTACACTGATGCTCGCTGTGTAAACGAATGGTTTCGAGGATGAAGCACACATAGTCACACATGCTTTTGCAAATGACAATGACGGATAAAGAGCTCTACACCTCTGCGTGACTTTCAATCAGTACATTAAGCTTGCATGCTTGCATCGTGGCGAGCAATATTGAAAGAAAATGTGTATT
Organism: Ixodes ricinus; assembly: GCA_037355805.1. Classification (NCBI taxonomy): domain Eukaryota; kingdom Metazoa; phylum Arthropoda; class Arachnida; order Ixodida; family Ixodidae; genus Ixodes; species Ixodes ricinus. The sequence goes on from JAZHYW010002562.1 coordinate 16,389, forward strand.
GAGAAGGGGCTCAAGCGCTCTGTAGGCTAAGTTTCAGAAATCAGCACAGTACTAAAGCATTTAGGCTTAAATAGCCTTTTCTTCATAATTGCATGCAGATACTTTTAAGCGTGTGTCAGCATACTCCCACTGACACAGACACACACACACACACCTGTTTCCCGTCTGGCCCAACCCCACATTCACTTTGCGTCTCCTCGGCCAGCTGCTTCAAAGGGTCGCTGAGCCCTGATCTAGACTGCTTAGCTTATATTGACAGGGGCAAATGCATTTCCAGGACTCAACATCACCCTTCGAGGTCTCGGCTGCTTTCTTGGCTGCACAGCGTGGAGCAGAGAGTGCGCATCCACCAAGGCCAACCCCTGCGGATGTGGAGGAAGTGACCGAGCCCCCTGCTGCACCCCGACATGTGCCTCGGCCTGCTGGTGTTCGGCCAGTAAAGCGAAAGAGGTCCGTGGATGGTGGAAACACACCAGTGGAGCAGGTCCTGAGAGCAGCCGCTGCTAACCTGAGGTTTTCAGACTGCCCTCCAGATCTGTGCTATTCAGAGATTCGTGAGCTGCGGCGCGATATGGATCTTCATTGATCACAGCTGTAGTGGGGCTGAGTGTTTGCCTTAAAATGCATGCGCTCATGTTCCCTGACAATGTCTAGGCACTTCAGTTGCTGCCGTTTCTTGGTAGCAGCATTGGTTTAGTCAGCTTGGGTTACTCTTGCCGAGTAACCGAGTAAGAGAACTGAGCACTCTCTCGACTGCTCAGTTCCGTATTGTGTGTCTAATGCTTGCTTTTCTTTGTTTCTTCTTGTGTGTATTTTTTTTGCAGCATTTTGGTGTTCAAGTTGCTGCCAAGGAGCTGGGTAGACCGGGAAGCCAAGGGCCGCAGACTACTGCTGAACTGCCTGCTGGCGAGAGACGTGCGACAGATGGCTGACGTCGTCCGCATCAACCCGCATGTAAGTTGTGCATTTTATCCTAAATCCAGTAGAATTGAGCAGGGTCCACTCGTCTTTTGTGGTGTCTGCAGTCTAAATAGATATTATTCTTGTTATGAAGTGTCATGTCTTGTGGCACATCGATGGGCCTATTTATAAGGATTGAGTTCCACACAAGAAAGTGGACGCAAGCAGAGTGTCGAACCGGAACCGAACCGAACCGAAAACCGGAACTGAACCGTTATTTTTAGCCGAACCGGAACTGAACCGAACCGAAATCTTTGCCGCCATTTTGGAACTGAACCGGAACTGAACCGGAAAAAATATAACGGTAACCGGTTCAAAACGGTTCACGGTATTTTTTTTTACAGACCGCATGTTTGAGAAATAAAAATGGGCAGCTCTATTTCTATGTATTGATCAAATTGTCAAATACCGAATTGCAATGTTTAAAAAATTGTGGCTTTTTGCGGTGCTTTTGGATTGGTGCTGTGATAAATCATGTGTCACGTGGTCACGCGACATCAAGGTGCTCAAGACTTGCTGTCAAGTAACGTCACGTCACGTGGCCCCGCGGCATAGTCACGTGACTCTCTGCGTCCAGTTGATTTAAAGGGATACTGAACCAAGGAATTTAGTGTCCATAATAAGTGGTGCACGTTCTTTCCACGAGCCAGCAGCCGCCGGTGTCCGCGAGCACACGCAACGAAAATGACGTCAAAGACCTCCATTTGCGCTTAAAAAGCCTCTGACACGCCAAAAAAATATTTTTTTTCATGCTAGGCGTTGAAATGGCATATCAGGACATCACAAAAAAATTGTTTCACTATAGAGTTGCGTAGTTTTTTTATAAAAAATAGAAATACGAGGCACAATTCAAAGTTCCCGCCGTGCACTGTGACGTAACAGTGTACCGCAAGGTGTCGGGGCGGTCAGAAGGTAGGCACCGCCGGAAGTCACGTGAGTTGTATCCCTCCTCGTGCTTACCGCGAGCGCGTGTAATATTTTTTTTAAATATTTTTGTTATTCTCCGCACCTCCACGAGCGATCGAAGCAGACAAGGTTTATTTTATTTGCCTTTCATCGCTTAATGTTGCTGTAAAGGTAGAAGAAGCGGAGTCAGTGAATTGACGTGATCAACTACAACGCCTAGAAGGTGCTGTGTGAGGGACTGTCCCGGTATTTCAGCAACTGAACAAGAGATCACACTGCATGCATTTCCGAGAGACATACATCGGCCGCATGGGCACCTAGTAAACAAGTTCTACCCATGTTATAGACAAAATACATACTTTGTGCTCGACGTTTACTTGTACTTTGTACACAAACCAGTTCGTATTCTTTAGACGGCAGGCATCTTTAGCCTGGAGAGTATCCGATGATTCAACGACCTCGGTGTCTGAACCTTCAGCAATGCGATCGGGCGTGTCGTATGCTAGCAATCCTAATTTCTGCGAGCGTTCTGAAATTTTTTTTCAAAACTTGATAGCTTGTTTTGCGCTTAGTATAGCTCTGTATGATCGGACTGATGGCATGCACTCGTACACTGGCTTGTACTCGCAACGCTTTCATCATTGACCTCCATCACGTCGATCCACTGACTCTTCGTCCTCAAATTTTACAGCACGCAAACTAACCAACGGTTCAGCGGTAAAGAGCTAGCGGAACTGAAACTTCGTTTTCTACAATCGCTCGTACGAAAAGCAGAATAAAACAAAAAATCTTAGGCACGGTCGCGGAGAGCACGAGGAGTGAAACTCACGTGACTTCCGGTGAACTCACTTTTAGTGACGTAGGTCGATGCCTCCCTTCTGACCGCCCCGACACCTTGCGGTACACTGTTACGTCACAGTGCACGGCGGGAACTTTGAATTGGGACTCGTATTTCTATTTTTTATAAAAAAAAACTACGCAACTCTATAGTGAAACAATTTTTTTGTGATGTCCTGATATGCCATTTCAACGCCTAGCACGAAAAAAATAATTATTTTTTTGGCGTGTCAGAGGCCCTTTAAGAGGTCGGTGAAATGCATGGGCTTCGGGCCGAAGGAGAATAAAGGCAGGCTTTTCATCTAATCTACGTGCTTGTTAGTCCAATTAATCGCTTACCTTTTACACCAGACCCCACTGTGTAGATGAAAAACTTGTCTTTATTCTCCTTTGGCCCGAAGCCCATACATTTCACTGTCATCTTAAGCGCGAATGGAGGTCTTTGACGTCATTTTTGTTGCGTGTGCTCACGCACACCGGCGGCTGCTGGCTCGTGGAAAGAACGTGCGCCACTTATTATGGACACTAAATAGACCATTTGCTATATTACCCAAGCATCAAGGAGAATGCAGGGATTGGTGTTCCACGCGCCACACGCGCACGCCTTCCCCGTATAAAATATTCGAAGTAACTAACCAAAACAAGGCGTTGACGAACGCGCGTGCAAGATAAAATTTATTTTAGGTTTTTGCTTTAAAAAATTTACTACTGCTGAGGCCAGCACGTGCGGCGCGTGGAACACCAATCCCTGCATTCTCCTTGATGCTTGGGTAATATAGCAATAGGTCTATTCCTTGGTTCAGTATCCCTTGAAATAAACCGATCTTACCAGCCAGCTTGGCTACGCCACCGCTGCCGCAATGCATCGAGGGAACTTTAGTCTTTCTGCACGAGCGACAACCTCGCAGGAGCTCTGCGAGTGCAGAACACGAGGTGTCACGAGCTCTCTCAGGCGTTGCCGCGTGCAACCTCTGAACGAAAGTTATGGCGGCTTCGCGCATGTGCAGAACGCTTGGTGAGATCGGTATATTGAGAACGTTACAAGATTTATTGGCATTGTTGACACTGTGATGTCACATGACATCACGACTCCCCATTGCGAGTCACGTGATACCGTGAAGCACTCGATTGTCATGAGCGCGAGTCGAGTACTAGAGTTCATGACAATCGCATTGCCAAACACGGGTAATGGCTCGTGTTGAATCAAAGATGAGAATAGCCGAAGTCTAACAATGTCTAAATATGCTTTATTCTTTGCCAACCGCATCGCATGACTGTGATGAACACTGACGGTATATAATTAGTGTCAGATCACGTGGCCACTTGTCCTAGTTAGTTGAGGAGGGGAATGCTGCTTCTTTCCTTTGTTTTTCCTTTGTCAGCCATCGAATGAAGAAAAGGACTAATGGATGTTTTTTTTTTTGAAAGCTATTAACGTCAGGGATTAGCTCTTAGCGGTATTTACCGAAAGTTTAAAAATTGTTACACTACTCATTTTACATGTACACATCATAGAGGCACCCAAACATGTTTTCGTTGTTGCTGAATTGTCTCAGAAAGTTTTCCTCGAGAATATGAACATGGAAAGAACTAAATGTGGCTTATTAATCGGACGATAAGTAGAAGTACAAATGTACGAAAGAAATACCAGAAAAGAATTATCCTAGTGGCCTCAGAGGGACTGTCGAACGTTGAGAGCCGCTTTAATTCTGGCAGGAGTGTCGTTATAAAGTTATTACCCAAGCTTTGACCACCACCGTATTTTGTTCTAACCTCACAGTTTTTGTGTGAAAAATAAAATAGATGCACTATTACTGTTCACAATTGACACCAATTTAATTGTCTAATTAACATCCACAAACGGAGGAAGTAGTTTCTCAGGAATGAAGGTGTTCTCTAAAAGAGCGTCGAAACAAGAAAAAAAGAGGGAAAGGGGGGTGGGGGTGGGGGTATAGTTTTAAAACATACTGTGCTCTAAAGATTCCTCTGCTCCGCATCTTCGGCAGAGATCAGAAAGCGTCGTCTAGAAAACTACTTGGTTTGCAAAAATACTTTTGCCAGAAAGCACGTTATCGTTGTGCCAGACGCTCGCGCCGTTCCTCACCACGTTGCAAGAACCAAAAATAATTTGTGTCTCTCAAATACATGGCTTGCACTGAGCGCAAACCTTCTGCAGTGTGTATTTTGCACCACCGGATTTGATTTTCTCAGCAAGAACAAATCGCAATGACCACCAGCATATAGTGCGATGACGTCACGTGCAAACTAGGGCTGGGCGTCGATTAAAAATTTTAACCCGATTAATCACCACCCTTTAATCGATTAATTAGTCGATTAATCGGTTGCGTTGATTTTGATAAATAATATATTAAAAAGCATGCAACAACTCGTCTTGCCTTTGAAGGCTTATTTTACTCTCTGTTACACGGCGCAAAGGACATTTAGAATTGAGTATACATATTGTAACGTTCTTTTTTCGTCTCTGTCAAGTGATTAAGTCCACTCATGATCTGGAAATTAACAGCAGGGTTCACGTTGGCAGGTCACGGCTCCGGTCTCAATCAACCGCTTTTTCCGAAGGCCCGGTCAGCTCTCGCTCACTGCTCTCGCGCACCCTGCTTCCTCTTCCTTCTCCATCACTTGCAATGTCCCTCCGAAGCGCGTACAGCTAACGTCCCCGCGCCTGCCAACAGCGCCCTGTTTACCTTTTATTTCGTTACAATCCTCCCCCTTTAGCTGAGAGGCCCTACTCTCAGAATCGGGCTCTTGACGCAAATGGAGGTTCTCACTGTTAGTCAAAAATTAAGTTCAAAGAACGCGCACTTTGAAAACCATGAATAGTTCACGCAAAAGTTCACGCAATAGTTCACTCTAAAAATAAAATGCAAATAATTATCACTTTAAAAGTACTCATAATACTCAAATATCTAGTCGCACACGGCTGTGCCTCCCTGTGAGTCCTGTACTTCATCGTGGTCCGAAACTTCTGCTTGGTCCACGCCGCCTGAGACATCAGACACATCCAGTGCGTTGAAAAATTCGTCCTCCGATTCAGCATCACAGACTTGATCAAGCCCAGCCGAGTTCTCTGTACTCCCGGTGTCTTCTGCAGGGCCCTGCAGTCGTTGGTGGTACGGCTTTAACCGTGCCACGTTCACGATGTCTTTGAAACGTCCTGTGCGGTCGACTACCTCCCAGTTATTGGCTCCAGTCTGACGAAGCAACCGGTACGGTCCGTGGAATGGGTGTAGGAATTTCGTCGTCCGATTGCGTTTGCGTATGGGGGTCTTGACGTAGACAAGGTCCCCCATTCTAAACCTGTGTTCCCTGCGGTTTTGATCGTACCTCTCTTTGTTTTTCTGTTGGGCTTGCGTCTCTCGAATGGATGCCAGCTCTCTTGCCTGTTGCCATTTGTCTAGCACCTCTTGGTTGCTTGCGGCCTGTACTTCCCCAGATTTTAACCGAAGCGACGCATCAAGAGGCAGTGTTGCCTCTCGTCCGTACAAGAGAAAGAATGGCGTGAACCTTGTTGTGTCGTGTACGGAGGTATTATACGCGAAGGTGGCGTATGGCAGGAAACAATCCCAGTCCCGATGATCGGCCGACACGTACATACTAATCATGTGAGCGAGAGTTCGATTAAATCTTTCACATAATCCATTTGTTTGTGGGTGATATGCGGTTGCTCGATGGTGGTTTGTAGCTGTTAATCGAAAAAGCTCTTCCATTATGTCGGCAACAAAATGTCTTCCCCTGTCGGTGATTAGGCTCAACGGTGCTCCATGGCGAAGTACAATGCTCTCCATGAAGTGTCTTGCTGCACTCGCCGCTGTTGCATCCGGTGTAGCGACTGCCTCCACCCATTTTGTGTGGTAGTCGACAATGACGAGTACGTAGCGATTGCCGTTGATTGTCTTAGTCAAGGGCCCCAAGAAGTCCATCCCCACCTGTTGGAACGGCTGGGTGCTAGGTGGTATTGGCTGCAATTTTCCAGCGGTCATTAGGGGTGGGGTCTTCCTTGTCTGGCAATCCGGGCACGACCGCACATGATGGTGTACGGCCATAAACATCTTTGGCCAGTAATACCTCCGGCGGACTCTTTCCCAGGTCCTTCTGACTCCCAAATGTCCGCTGGTCAAGTCATCATGGCACGCCAAGAGGACTTCTTTTCGTAATCGGCGGGGAACAGCCAAGGCCGATCGGAAAGGCTCTAAGCCTTTTGCCCGACGATACAGAACTCCATCGATGAGGTGAAAAGCCCGTGCAGTACGCTTGATTTTTCTTGTGACGGGCGCCTCCGGTTCTTCCAGGTGGTCGATGAGGGTCCTGAAAAAACCTTCTTCTCTTTGCATTTGCGCCAGGTCGGTTTCCTGCAAAACCAGAAGCGGACACTCGGTCTCGTCGTCTTCGGTCGGCTGCTCCACTGGTAGGCGCGAGAGGGCGTCGGCGTTCATGTTTTTTCTTCCTGGACGGTGCTTTACAGTTGCGTTGTACTCCTGCAGCAAAATACTCCATCGGACCAGTCTGCCGTTAGGATTTTTGGCGTTCATTAGCCAGGTCAGACTAGACTGATCAGTGATGATTGTGAAATGGCTACCGAAGATGTACGGTCGAAACTGTTTGCACGCGTACACGACTGCCAAACATTCTTGCTCCACCGTTGAATAATTCTGCTCTGCCTGATTGAGGTGACGGCTGGCATACGCCACAACTCTTTCTTGGCCCTCCTTCCTCTGGACGAGAACCGCACCGATTCCGTACCCACACGCATCGGTGTGAATTTCGGTAGGCAGGTCTGGATCGAAGTGACTCAGGATAGGAGCCGTGGTCAAGCGTTCCTTTAGAGCCTCAAAGGCCCGATCGCAGTCCCCAGTCCATTGAAAGACAACCTGCTTTCGAGTGAGGTCCGTGAGGGGTCTGGCGATGTTGGCAAAGCCTCGTATGAATCGTCTGTAATAATTGCACAGGCCGAGGAAACTCTGTACATCACGCTTCGATCTTGGCACCCGAAAGTCTCTCACCGCCCTCACTTTCTCTGGATCGGGACTGACTGTCACTCCATCAATAATATGGCCGAGGTAGCGTATCTCTTTGGCACCAATTGTACATTTGGAGGGTTGTAGCTGGAGATTGGCCTTGTCAAGGGCATCGAAGACTCCTCGGAGATCGCACACGTGCTGCTGGATGGTCCTGGAGTAGACAACAATGTCGTCTAGATAGGCGAGACACACCTTCCATAGCATCGTCGAAAGCACCTTGTTTATCATGCGTTGGAAGGTGGCTGGGGCATTACAAAGACCGAATGGGACGACGTTGAATTCATACAAGCCAGAACTGCAAGAAAACGCCGTCTTCTCCTTGTCCTTCTCATTGACGGCGACCTGCCAATAACCGCTGGCCAAGTCGAGTGTCGTGAAGTACTTTGCTCCCTGTAGGGCGTCCATAATGTCGTCAATCCTGGGCAGCGGGTGAACATCCTTTTTGGTCACCTCATTCACTCGGCGAAAATCCACGCAGAATCTCCAAGTGTCGTTCCGCTTTTTTACAAGGACAACCGGTGACGACCAGGGACTGGATGATTCGCGTATTACGCCGTTCTCGAGCATCTCGTAAACCTGCTCCTGGATTACGGTCCGCTCATACGGGGAGTGTCGGTAAGGGTTCTGTCGAAGGGGAGCCGCGCTGCCCGTATCAATACTGTGGGTCACTACGCTAGTACGTCCAAGCGGGGCTCCGGGTGATGCGAAAATGTGACTGTATTCGCGTACAAGTTCTTCTAGGTGCTCTCTTTCGTCAGCCTCCAGTTGCGCTCCGTATGACACGCTGGCCTTGGTTCCCTGCTTCTCTACGAGCGGAGCGGCGACACTCAACTGAACGTCGGCAATAGGAATAGCGTTTCCGACTTTCGTACCTTTGGCTATGAAAAGTTCAGAGGCGCCGGGATTAGCTAGCCGTACGTATCCAACATCCCCGCAAATTTCGGTGATGGTACGAGCAACGACTGGACGCTGCTTAAAATGATTCACGGTTGTGGGTTCAATTACGGTGAGGCCGTTTACGTTCGTCCTTACTAGCACAACTGCCTCAGAGCGTGGCGGCATGCGTACCTCTTCGCAACTGTAAGCGGCTGCGTTTCCTCTGGTAGCAGCTTCATCACCCTTCAACTCAAACCTCTGGCCCAGCAAATGAATGCACTTGTTAGGGAAATCCAGCATCACATTCGCACTTCGGCAAAATGGTAGACCACACAGTACGTCGTAGTCAAACCCTTCGATTATGAGAAAACGTTCCAAGAGGCTGGATATTCCGACTGTAATCTCCAGTTCCACTTCACCCCGTGGCACAATAATAGCACCGTTGACTACCTTCACGGTTATACCAGAGGGGCTGCACTTAAAAGGGACCTTGATGGTGTTGAGGAATTTGTTCGAAATTACATTTACCGCCGAACCCGTGTCAAGAATGAGAGACGCCTTTTCACCATGTACGGTCGCCGGTAGCGTAGCGAGGTGACTTCTTGCGAACGTTGCGAAAGCTGGCTCACCCTTTGTTTCCCCGGGCGGTGGCCTCAATCCCGGTCGGGCCCGTTTCCCGACTGATCTTCGCGTCTAGGACAGCTTCGCTGGATGTGTCCCACTCTTCCGCATTTGAAACAGATAGGCTGTCCATTGTTGGTCCGTGTCGACCGTGCTGGGAACGTGGTTCTTCTACCATTATACTCCGCAAGTGGTCGAAGAACGTCAGTGAGAGTTTTGAAGAAGTTGCCTACCTCCGAATGAAGTTGAGGCAAAGACGTGACCTCCGGCAGTGACGAAGACGTTCCTGGCTGTTGATAGAAGCCGGGCGCTGTTGTCATTGGCAGTGCTGCCCGCTGGAAATCTGATGGGGATTGGCTGCTACGTGTTGTTTGGCTTGCCTGTTGTGGAGCGGGCGAGTTGAAGCCTGGTAAAGGATGCGTCGGCATTGTCCACATATTGTGCTGGGCCATCTGGCTGGCCTGGGTCAAGCGTTGCAGCGTGGTGAGGAATTCGGCCGTTGTTTGTGGATTTGTTAGGACAACTCGTTCTAGTACTTCTGGCCTCAAACCGCGGGTCAGCTGTCGAAGCTTCTCCTCCTCCGTCATGTTCTCGTTCACTCGAGAGCACAGTTGTAGTACATCGTAGAAGTACTGCTCGGGTGGTTCCGACGACAGCTGGAAACGCTGACTGAGGCGTAAGTGGGCCCACTCACGCATGCTGCGGTTTCCGAAGGTCTCTTTGAGAGCCGTCTTCCAGGTCTCCCACGTTGTCGGTGTGTTCGCCCCTCGGAGCGTGGTGGTATACCACTTGCGCGCATTTCCCTCAAGTGCCACGCACAGGTACTGCTCACGGCGCGTTCCATCCCACCCGTTGAACTCGGCCGCCCGCTCATAAAACAGTAACCAGTCACCGATATCTTCCTCAGGGGTTCCGTGAAATACGGGTGGCGTGAACATCGACCGGAAAGCTGCAGCCCCAGGTGTTTGTCCAGCTCCAGAATTCTCATTAGTGGCCATCGCTGCTGTATTGATCGTTCTTCCGCTGCGTAGAATCCTGCGTTCAGCTGTCTCCCCTAGGTCCGCCGTGGTGACGCTCGAAGATGCTCGCTGTCTGACGACGTAGCTGGTACCGCCGTCATATTCTACTTTGGATGAGGAAGTACCCCGCACCTCCACCACTTGTAACGTTCTTTTTTCGTCTCTGTCAAGTGATTAAGTCCACTCATGATCTGGAAATTAACAGCAGGGTTCACGTTGGCAGGTCACGGCTCCGGTCTCAATCAACCGCTTTTTCCGAAGGCCCGGTCAGCTTAGAGTCACTAAATAAAGCTACGCTTTCAGAGTACCGCATTCCTTTTCTTTGCCATTTTGCCGACAATACAGTCGCTCTATTCAACTATATCCTGGTTCGCTGCGGCATCATTGGACAACGGCCGTCACGTGAGTCGCTATCATCATCATCGTGTTTTTTCAACGCCACCATCTTGGGTCCAGCGATCTTCTGCCTGCTGCTGTTTGGTGTTTACTGCCCGCGCACGCTGAAGTCCGTCGCTCAGCACGCGCGTTTTCCGTGCTACGTCGAGATACGAACAACACGACTTTGATTCGCCACCACAGCTGCGGCCACGGCAGCTGGCGCAGGAGACGGCTACAGCTCGGCTTGGCTCAGCTACAGTCACTCCTCCAACTGCGCGCGGACCCAAGATGGCGGCGCCTGACGCGCTTCAGACGCCATGTTTGGGAGTTTCGGTACTCTGAAAGCGTAGCTTTATTTAGTGACTCTAGGTCAGCTCTCCCTCACTGCTCTCGCGCACCCTGCTTCCTCTTCCTTCTCCATCACTTGCAATGTCCCTCCGAAGCGCGTACAGCCTAACGTCCCCGCGCCTGCCAACAGCGCCCTGTTTACCTTTTATTTCGTTACAATATAGTCAGTGGCGTCACGACGGGGCGGGGGGGGGGGGGGCGGTCCGCCTTGGGTGCAGCGCTCGGGGGGGTGTCACGGCGGGCCACGAGAGCGGGGGGGAAGGAGGGGAGGGGGGGGGGGAATCGCGGCGTGTTACGCGAGAGCGGCGGCGGGGGGGTGCCGCGACGAGAGCCACGCGAGAGCGGGGGGGTGTCGGGGGGTGTCGCGGCGGGCTACCGCCCCGGGTGCCGCTGACCCTCGTGACGCCACTGCATATAGTTCAACGATTCAAAGACTCTCATAGTTTTGCTCCAGCTCTGAAGACAAAGAAGTTTGTCCACATTCTCCGACTGGAAGACAAGAAGTCAGGGCTTGGGCGATGCTTTCTTCTTTTTCCAGAAAAGGGGCCTCGATGAGAAGGCGTTGATTGTTGTCTGCGTTTTGGCGGATGGTCTTTGGTGCAGCGGCCTACATGGGTGCTTCGCTCGTAGAGTGATACTGAAGCGAACTTATGCTTCCACTGTACGAAAACGGCTTTTTGCAGATGATGCAGTGGACTTCCTTCGAGTTATAAACTTCACCGCTGGAGTTTACTTTAAACCCAAACTTTCCAGCGAGATCGCCTTTCATACTCGTGAACTCGTCCAATATTACGGGCTTCCCAGCTTTTTTCCTGCTTGTTTGTCTTGCCTGGGCAGGATGCGTAATAGATCCTCAACACGTGAAGTTTCGCGGTCGTAAAGGGATCAATTGCAGGCCCGGCTTGTTCGTCTGGCCTCGGTAGAACTGGAATGTATATCCTCGAACACGTGACGCTCCGGGAGCGCGAGAATTGAACCTTCCTCATAGCACTTGGCTGGGAACGGAAAACCGCTCAGGACAGAAGGGCCGGATACACGCCACGCAGCGTTTGAGGGGGCATGAAGTCACTCTTAGTTCGGGCAGGTCGTCCAGGATAGAGCCATGCGTGCGTCCAGTTGACTTCTTTTTGAGTACCGATTAAAAAACCGATTAACCGGTTAAAACATTTAATCGCGATTAAAGCCTTAATCGATTAATCGGAAGGTTAATCGATGAATTGCCCCAGCCCTAGGGCAAACCATGTTAAACAGTTAAGTTTCCTAGTGAAATGCGATGTTCTTAACACTGGCAAAAGTGTATCTGAAAATTGTAAATTTGTGCAGTATATATAACAGTTTCGCGATGGTCTGCGGCAGCCTAATAAGATGTTAGAGTGCTCATGACCGAGAAAACAGTTGTAAAGTGAGGGCCCCAAACAAGTGCACGTAAAACCGAATATAACATTAGCCTCCATAGACAGTATTTTGTGAAGGTCCAAGCTCGTACAAGCTAATGTCCAAATGTAATTTATATTAGAAATATATTGTTTCTTCTTCGCGCTATTTATGTGTAATTAGGAATATCATTGCATGCATCAACTCTACGTATATCGTTTTGCAGTAAGGCGTTGTGTATATGATTATTTAGAAGAATGCCATTTATTATTCCTCTGCACATTTCGTGCATTTGCCTTCAGATCTAGTATGTGAGCACACAGTTCTTTTGGGAATACCCCGCGACCCGGTGTTTTCCATTGCCAAACAACGAACAAAGAAGCACGTTTCCCAAGACTCAACATATGACGTATTTTCGAGTATCGTTCTCCCCTGTCGGTCTCAAGCGGTTATGTAAACTTCCTCCAGTCAAATTTATTGATTACAATAAAATATACTGTAAACGACTTATTTTTCGCGGGCTCAATATTTCGCGATTTATGTCAAAGCTGAAGTTTCGGAATAATTCGCGGGTTCTAATTTTCACGACCCGTGGGATCTCAATATAGATTCCAATGTGTTTACATTTTAACAGAATTGTTCGCGGGATCTATTTTTCGCGAATTGTAGGCGATTTGTGAAATTCGCGAAAATTAGGTCCTTGCGAAAATTAAGTCGTTTACGGTATTTAATTACTGACTGAATGTTTGACAACATAAATAAAGACCCAATCACCTTAAAGATATACGTAATAAGTAAATGCACCTCAAATTTTCTAGTATCTGCGCTGCCAATATTTCCCTGCGTTTTTATCCTCGATAGACACGTCTAAAATGATTTTGGAGAGCTTAAACAAATGTCTGATTTTGAAGCTGATTTAAATAACTATGTGTTCCTGACACTTATTTACCATCTCAGACACATAGAAGTCTGTTATTGCCTTTTTTATATGATGAACAACATTTTTATGTGTCTGTGGGCTGGACAAAAACAAAATACAAAGGGGCGCGTGGCGGAACACGCAGACCCTCAGAAAGTGACCCAATTAAGTAGCGCCAACGTCATAGTATGAAATAGTAGTTTATTTCAATTAAAAAAAAACTCACCAATTAGCAAGTGCGATACTTATTTGCAAATTTAATTTACCGGCATCTTGTCAAGAACATCAACAGCCAAGCTAGGCCGAAGATGTGCACTTGAGTACGCGCTATAAAAGGCCAGATTCGATCTGAGTATGAAGGTAGGTATAAATGAGAGTAATCAATCCGATAACTCTTCTGCATGATTATTCGCCTACATCCCCGTGCTGAGTTTAAACAATTCCGGTCATGAAAACAAGCGTTGTGAATGGTGATCAGTGTTTCTATAAACGGTAGACTGCAAGGGCTTGTCCTAAAACGTTCGTCACATTGTGAAAATATGATTGCTTTTAGTTCAGTGGTCGTCATATATATTGTGAAACGTATTTCGTAAATTAGATTTCACGATATATATGGCGATGAGGTGCCCCCATTCTATGATTTAGTGCACTGAAATTAATTTTTAAGTTCAACATCACAATTAGGATTTAACTTTCAATACTGCCACGCGAATTTGTACCTATCACGGGTATTTTAGGTGACCTACCAGCCTTCGTGATACCTATCAATTCAGGTAAAATATATAGTGACTGAGGTAAACAACCAGATCTTGAGCGTTTAAAGGAGCGTACTGCCGGCGATTTTTGAGCTACCTCAACTAACTATATTTTGCTGACTCACCGGCACTGTTAGGCCCTTTCACGGTATGCTCACTTTAGTCATCGCGAAGATTCATACTAGTTACTGCGAAATCGTGTCAAGTGAAAATGATGCAAAAACCAACATTCAAATATACCACGCAATCTCTTCAGTGCCGTGACGTCAGTGGATAGACAGGCTTGCCATGTACGAGATCCGACGCAGTCTCAAATTAAATAGAGATATGCGAGTCATTATGTTCCGCTGCTTGAGCGCGGGGAATTACACGAGCTTCCAAAGCGATTCATTTGGCACCGTGCAATGCAGCTGAGAATCAGTTGAGCCAACACAATGTCTACAGCTGCAAAGAGTGAACCTGCACTTCCAACTGACGTGACATTATCGTCGTTGCCAGTAGAGACTTTCAGTTCGAAAATCACGGTGAGGACCAATTATAATAACTGCAAGCAAACTTTGTGAACCAAATCATTTTGACCTAATTATTTGGGACTACTCTATTCTGGCGATGATGCTTAGCGAGTTTAGCAAAATTATCAAGCAGATCCGAGGGTACCATGCAAGCAAATTGTTGGAGTACCCCTTTAAGCATGACCAGTTGTATGTTAATCTAGCTTTTCGTTTACTGTTTCGTCAAAAGTAAATAGATCCATCTTTTTTTTTAATTTCCGGCTCGTGAAGTAAAAGTGGATTGTACGAATGATAAAAAGCTGTATAATTATTCGTTTCACGGTGAAAAACGGGCTTATTGCCAAAACAACGCGGAAAAAATATTCTCAATTTAGCGGTTCAAACCGGTTCGAACCGGTTCAAACCGGTTTGAACCGTTATTTTTTGCTCCCCGGAACTGAACCGGAACTGAACCGAAAGGCGTGAACCCGAACCCGAACCGAACCGATATAAATTTCGGTTCGACACTCTGGACGCAAGTATGTGCAAGGGTGTGAGCTCCTTTTACAGGAAGCATTTCAAATGTCACAAATTCTGAATTATCGCAATGCTGAAATTATTCTATGTTAGGCGTACCCCATCTGGAGTACGCCTGATATAGGAATGCAGAGACAAAAAGTCACAATGCCGAAACGCGGGGAACCGTTGTCTCGATTTATGACATAACATATCTGCGAACGATAAAAAGAAAATCTGGAACAGTGCCACAGAATTACTCCTAATCTGGGCACGACCAACACGGCGGCAGGATTTTCACAAACTGGTAGTTGTCCTCCCACCATCGCAGCAGGTAGGAAGCTTCTTGCGGGAAGAGTGGTTTTCAAGGACGCATAGGCATCTCATACTTCTTTGGTGGGCAAGAACGAAAGGGCTGCAAGCTGCGTCACCTTGATGGCGAAGCCATCTACATAATTTTTGTAAAGCACTACCAGTTCTAGGTGCTGCGACTCCTCCATACTGATTGGCACAAATGGAACAGGAACTGTGCACATCTGTCAACAGGGGCAACGACCGAGATACAGAGGTTTGATTGCTGGCAATTCGAAATCTGTACTCATGGTTTTCAGATTTAGTGCAAGTCCCAGATCTGCAGCAAAGTTCAGTTCTTCTTCGAAGAGCGCCTCGCACGCTATCTGGGTTCGTCGAGTCACCGAGGCAGTAAACAAATGGGAACACATGGCCATAAAGATTACCAGTGAAGATTTTTTAACTGTCTGAAGAGCCCAGCAACAAAGTCTTAAATGTTCCATCCATGAGCCACATCGGAGTGTCATTCAATTTCCCTCTAGTTTCTGTCAGTGAAAAAAAATGAACAAGAGTTGAGCTCCGCCTGCGCTAGTCGCCCCGCAGAAACTCCCAACCATCTAAAGTTGGGCCTGTAACTCGCCCTCGATTATGAGCACATAAACAGTGTTACGGCTTGTTATTGCGGGCAGTCCGCTTTCCTGTTCGTAAGCAATGACGCATACATACCAAGCTCGTCTTGATGTAAATGTATGCGGCAACAGTCAAGGATTGTTCAGCTTCTAAATGGTAGCCTCTTTCCAGGCTACCGGAGAGGAGGCGATGTACTCCCATGGACCCTTTCGCTGTTTACAAACATGAACTGCCTCCTGCGTCCCAAGCAACTTCCGGTTCATAAAAAGTATGAACAAAGTCCACCCTAACACCGCTGTTTGAAATGTCGATGAAACGTTTAACCACCAATTCTCCAGGTGAACGCCAAAAGAACGAAGAAGCCCGAGATATGTTAAATATTTTCGAGTACTCTTGTAAACCAACTTGCCTCCTCCAAGACGTTAAATTGACCAGCCGAGGGCCCTCGTTAAATCTCCAACTTTGATTTGCGTTTTAGCGCTTATGCTTTCTAGCACTGGCGACATAGGCAAGCTCGACAGACTTGCAAAGACGGAGCGACCGGAAGTTGCTTGGGACGCAGGAGGCAGTTCATGTTTGTAAACAGCGAAAGGGTCTAT